>CACSLK010034050.1:5034267-5049335 GCA_902706635.1 Striga hermonthica | reverse complement strand
CGCGATCTAGGATCAAAATCGAATAGCTATAACCGGATCTTCTTGTTGGTAAGAAAATTTTAAAATTCCGCTGCGTGTGCGATTGATTCGTACGACAAAAATCCAACAGAATCTTCACACCACGACATCTCCATTAACAGTTGTGGTTGCATGGTGGTTTGCGAGAGTTTTTATCAGTTTTATTTTCAAAGTTCAAGTTCTTTTGTTGTGTGTTTTTCAAAGTTCAAAGTGATTGTTTATGAATTCTTCTAGTCTTTAATTGGGTTTTTTTAACCATAGTTAATTTTAAAAAAAGTTGGTATGGTTAGTTGTTAGTGGATGTATTAAAATAATATTTGAAATAAAATAATTAAAATTGATATGATGTAAAAGTAAGAGAAAAATGATTGGAGGTGATGGTTAGTTAAAATTATGTGAGGAGATGAATAGTGAATTAAAGTTGATGTGATGTATAATAATGATTGGTTGATATTATTTAATTATATTACTAATATTGGAGATAGTAGAGTGGAGTTAAAGTTAAGTTAAATTTAAATTTTGATTAATCTACAAGGCCCTGAGGTCCCTGTTGCAATCGTGACATCAAACACGGTGTGAAAAATCTTGTACGGTACCATCGGGATCATCGCTTGGTTACCATTGTTATAAGCGTACCTTCCCATGGTAAGGAAACATCACACGACATACCTATCAAGTACACCAGACCCCAACAGGTCTCTTAGTGCCTCGACAGTATGCTCCAAATGTCCAACTATCTGGGTTTGATACATAGTAACAAGCTTCAGTCTCGTGCTCGGATCACGCTGATAACTCGCCCACGTTCTCGGCATGATCCGAGCGTCCCTGCCAAACAGGCCGCCATAGAACTCTATGTAGTCTGTTTAGGGCGTAAGCCTGTTATGAAATATTCACCAGCTCTCTCAGCTCGACGATGATTGTTTAGGGCGTAAGCCTGTTACGAATATGAAATATTCGCAAGCTCTCTGAGCTCGACGATGTTTGTTTAGGGCGTAAGCCTGCTATGAGCTTTTTGCAAAGCTCTCTGGGCTCAACGATGATTGCTTAGGGCGTAAGTCTGTTATGAAATATTCGCAAAGCTCTCTGAGCTCGGCGATGATTGTTTATGCGTAAGCCTGTTATGAGATATTTACGAGCTCTGTGAGCTCGACGATGATTGTTTAGGGTAAAGGCCCATTCAAAAAAAATATATACATACGAGCTCGGTGACAACTGACTAGAGGCTCAAAGGCTTGACAAAAAATGGACAAGCTCGGTGATGCCATGCAAAGAATGGCGAAGTATCTTAAAAATTCACAGAGTGCCTTGAAGTCTATATGAAAAAAAACGTGCGGGCATATCGAATTCGTTGATGTCTCCGGGTGCCAAAAACCTACCTTGCAGGCCCAAAGACTGTTACAGCTTGGCTGCGGGGGGAGGGGGGACAACCAAAACGACTGAGCTGCGTGATAGTCGTGTGATGCAGATGAGGGTTGTTGATTGAAAAATATGTATAATCGAGCTCGGCGTGCAAAGTTCAAAGTGCAAAATTCAGAGGCTGCCCAGGTCCAGGTGTTAGCGCCGCTAACCCTTACCGGCGCTAAGGAAGAATAGGCCAGCGCCGCTATGCTGTTTAACGACCGCCAGAGGCTGGGACCATTTCGGGGATAGCGCCGCTAACCCCTTAGCGACGCTAAGGTTTGGAGGGCAGGAGCAGTTTATTTTCAGTTTTTCTTTGCAATTTAAGAGTTGTAATGTATTTATTTATGTTCTTCAGACATTGTACGTTTTATCTAAGACTTTTTATCATATTTCTCAAGAAAAGCTTGTTTTCAAGCATCAATTCGTGTCAAAATCGAGACCGTTAGATCGAGTTTTGATACAAAATTCATTGTTCGATACACGATTCGTAGCATTGATGCTTTCATTGAGTTACTAATCGTGTATCATGGCGACTAATCGAGAGAGGATGGATCATATGGAGGAGTGTATGCGTGCAATGAGCGAAGAAACCCAAACCACGAATCAAACAATGGCAAGACTCGAGAGGATGATGCTCCAAACCGTTGGACAATGAGCTAGCAGGGGTAACCATTCGAAATCATCTTCCGAAGATTCAACCGAATCTGATGGGGGGTTTAGGCAACTAGAATAAAATTAGAGGAGGCAGAGATGTCCGTTCAAGGGAGTCAAACCACCGTGGAAGACAACGTATCGAAAAGCCAAAGTTAATGCTTCCGACATTTAATGGTATGGATCCTGATTCAAGGTTAATCGTGCTTACCAATACTTTGAAATTAATGAGATACCCAAGTCGGAAAGAGTGAAACATGCCGCTTATTATTTCGATGGAGAAGCGAATGTATGGTGGCAATAGCTATCGAGGGTTTACAAGAAGGAGGACAAACGGATTCGTTTGAAGAATTTCAAAAAGGAATTGATTATTCGATTTGGAGTGTCGGATTATCATAACTATGATGAAGCTCTTTCACATATCAAGCAAACGGGAAGTTTACGAGAGTACCAAAAGGAATTTGAAAAAGTTGCAAGTCGGGTTCGTGATTGGCCGGGGAGAGCACTTGTGGGTACGTTCATTGGTGGATTGAAGTCAGAATTGGCAGCAGAGGTGAGGCTAGACAAACCAAGAACCATGCGTGCCTCCATGGAATCTGCTAGGATGCGTGATGATCACTTTACGGCACTACAGAGGGTCATTCGACCAGAAGTGAGGCAACCGATAACTTTTCCTTCTAATGTTCAAAGAACGAGAGCCAATACATCAAACGTCAATGGAAAAGATGTTTCATTGGGGGTTAAATGTTTGTCTTGGAAAGAGATGTAGAAACGGAGGGTGAAAGGCTTGTGCTTTAATTGTGATGAGAATTTCACACCGGGTCATCGGTGCAAAGAAAGGCGACCGTTCTTCATTGAATGCATTGAGTCCGAAGAAGATGAAGTAGTGATGGATGAATTGAAGAGTGTAATCGATTTTTACGAAGAGGACCCAGAGATATCAGTCCATGCAATGGCGGGAACTCAAGGACCCAAGACGATGAATATGCCAGCTTGGGTTCGCGATCGACGTGTAATTGTGCCCATCGACAGTGGTTCGTCTCATAATTTTATTAATTCATCATTGTACGATAAGTTAAATTTACATGTCACAAAAGTTGATCCGTTTGAAGTGAGGGTTGCTAATGGTGAGAGGTTGAAGTGCTCGGAGTTTTACCAGGGTGTGCCGATAAAAATACAAGGTGTCACTCTAAAAGCCGACTTGTATGCACTACCTTCGGTAGGTCTGGACATGGTTTTGGGGGTTCAATGGTTGGAAGGGTTGGGTCCGGTTACTACGGACTATAGAGTGGGAACAATGGAATTTCGTTGGGGGTGATGGAATGGTTAAGCTATCAACCGGAGGAAATGAGGGAACGAAGGAGGTAAGTGCTCAAAGTTTGGAGAAATGGTGGAGGCAAGGTAGTCAAATCTTTGCCATTAGAGTGGATAAACTGGAGGGTGTTGATGTGGAACACATACATAAAGGGGAGATTAAGGAGTTACTTCAACAATTCGAAGAGGTGAAACCGAATCCAAAAAATCTACCACCAAGGAGAGAGTTCGATCATCGCATTCCCTTATTGGATGAAATCAAAGCCGTACATGTACATCTTTATCGGTACGCCCATTTTCAAAAAACCGAGATTGAGAAACAAGTTCGTGAAACGCTTGAGTCGGGGTTAATCAGACGTAGTACGAGTCCTTTTTCTTCACCGGTACTCCTTGCCAAGAAAAAGGATGGGACGTGGAGATTTTGTACGGATTACCGGGCTCTCAATGCGGCTACCATTAAGGATTGTTTTCCAATTCCAAGCATTGATGACATGTTGGACAAGTTGGCGGGATCCCGTTATTTTTCCAAGTTAGATTTGTGTTTAGTAAAGATTTGGTGGGCAAAGGATAACCGAGTTACCTGACTCGGGTCGATCTCGAGGGAAGGCGATTCAGAGCTTTATCTACTAATTGATCATCCCAAGACACACAAAAAGGGAAAATAAAGTCCTAAACATTCTAAACAATTGATTGGAGGGTTGATTATAACTAAACGAGCACTTGAAAACGAGCAATATCAAATATCCTAACAACACATCCTACATGTAGCAATATTACCCAAGACAGCGGGTCTATTGGCCCAGTTCACTAAGCCTCACCCATGTGAATCAAAGTAATAAATACTACACATATATGTCTGTTTAATATCTTACGGGTTAAGAGTACACAGTAATTAACCGAGGCCTAGTTTGTTTATGACGATCAGTATAAAACAAATTGCTCCTCTCTGGGATCCTGTTCAATACATAAATGTACTAGTGCAACTAATCAGTCAAAACAAACTGTACAGTTGACACTACAACCATTCACGATGGGGTGTTCATGTCCATCTGGGTTGTGAACCACTTATTCTTGTTTCGGGAGTAACTGATAGCATGATCTTCGGTTCGCCCGATGACGACCCACACTATCTAATGCAAAACAACAGAACGTAGAACTTGTTTAATCTAACATGTTTCTCATTCATAAAGGGTAAAAGTGAAATATCATCCAAAGCCAAGCTTTCAGTATATAACACTAACAATCTCCCACTTATACTTAAAGCTTTCGCTTTTACAAGTATAGTCCTATCAATCCGTTATTTTAAAAGACCTACGTCGATCCTATTTCCATGCACTTGACTACCATTCCTATCACGTATTTGACGAAGACCTTCTCCGACAAACTCTTTGTGAAAGGATTAGCTAGGTTGTCCTCAGATGCAATCTTGGCAACATCAACGTCTCCTCTACCAACTATCTTTCGGATCAGATGTTACTTGCGCTCTATGTATTTGCTTGCTCTGTGGGCTCGTGGTTCCCTTGAGTTTGCTACTACTCCACTGTTATCACAGTACACGGTGATACCACGTGGCAAACTCGGAATCACCTTTAAGTCCACTAAGAAGTTTCTGAGCCAAACTTCCTCTTTCGCTGCCTTTGAGGCTGCTATGTACTCGGCTTCCATGGTGGAGTCTGCCATGCATTTCTGCTTAGCACTTCTCCATAAAATGGCTCTACCTCCCAAGGTAAACACATAACCAGAGATTGACTTACTCTTGTCCCTATCTGACTGGAAATCAGAATCACTATAACCAGAGGTAACAAGTTGTCTGCACGGTAAACTAATATGTACTCCTTAGTCTTTCTCAAGTACTTGAGTATATGCTTCACCGCGGACCAATGTTCCCTACCCGGATTACTTTGATATATGGCTACTAAGCCAACGGCGTAGCTGATATCTGTCCTGGTACAAAGCATATCATACATAAGACTTCCTACTGCCGATGCATAAGGAACTGTCTTCATGTCCCCAGGCGTATTAGGAGACATCTCCTTAGAGAGAGATATTCCATTCCTGAAAGGCAAGGTACCTTTCTTGGAATCCTGCATGCTGAACCTAGCCAAGACAGTATCTATGTGTGATGACTGGGATAAGCATAACATTCTCTTCTTACGGTCTCGTACGACCCTAATACCAAGAATGTGTCCTGTTTCTCCTAAGTCCTTCATATCAAACTGCTTAGACAACCACACCTTTACGTCTGACAACTCCTTCTTACTGTTTCCAATAAGAAGTATGTCATCCACGTACAACACAAGAAACACCACCACGCTCCCACTGATTTTCTTGTACACAAACCGGACATTTAGTGAACCCGTACGACTGGATCACCTCATCGAATCGAATATTCCAAGATCTCAAAGCTTGCTTCAATCCATAATTGACTGATTAAGCTTCCACACTAGATGCTCATGTCCTTTTACAATGAATCCCTCTGGTTGTTGCATATAGATGTCCTCTTGAAGGTTTCTGTTAAGGAAAGACGTCTTGACATCTATCTGCCAGACCTCATAGTCCATATGAGCGGCTACAGTCAAGAGAATCTGAATGGATTTAAGCATAGCTACTGCCGAAAAGGTATCATCATAGTCTAAACCCTCAATCTGGGTATAACCTTTCGCAACAAGCTTAGCTTTGAAGGTTTGCACCTCCCCATCCGATCATCTCTTTCTCTTGTAGATCCACTTGCATCCAATGGGTCGTACCCCATCAGGTGGTTCTACAAGATCTTAGACCTGATTAGAGTCCATTGACCCCATTTCAGCATTCATTGCAACATTCCATGATTCTGCATCTTTATCTTGGAGTGCCTCGTTGTAGGTTCTTGGATCTGATTATAGGTTTCCTGGAACTGAGCCCTTAGACTCTCCAAGACCTATCCATCGGTTGGGTAATTGAGAAACCCTCCCACTACGACGAGGAACTGTCTACACCGGTACACTCTTAGTGTGCCGTATTGTAGTATTATGTGATGTATCTACTTGCGCACTCGGTGGGGAATTATCGACTTCACCCCTCAACTCCTTTAAGACTAGTATACTCGCGGGCTTGTGATTCATAATATAGTATTCTTCCAAGAATCTAGCGTTCGTGCTAACGATCATCTTCTGATCCTCAGGACTATAAAATAATCCACCTTTCGTTCCCTTGGGATAGCCTACAAACACTCGTGCTTCCGAGCGTTTCTCCAACTTGCCAGCTTCCTGCACTAACACGTGTGCAGGACTACCCCATACTCGAAACTGTGAAAAACTGGGCTTGCGCCCCTTCCGCATCTCATAAGGAGTAGTTTCTACCGACTTTGAAGGAACTATGTTTAGAATATACACAGCTGTTTCTAAAGCCAATCCCCAGAACGAATCTGGTAACTTTGAATAACTCATCATCAACCTAACCATTTCCATTAGAGTTTTATTTTTTCGTTCTGCAACCCCGTTCTGCTGGGTCGTGCCGGGTGCAGTCAATTGGGATTCAATCCTAGCTTCTGATAAATATGTCCTAAAATCTCCAAAGAGATATTCGCCACCTCGATCAGATCGAAGCGAATTGATACTTTTACCATGAAGCTTCTCCACAACTGCCCGATACTCCCTGAATTTTTCAAAGCATTCGGACTTGCGGTGCAACAGATAAATGTACCCAAATCTCGAGTAATCATCTATAAAAGAGACAAAGTACTCGAAACCTCCTCTAGACTGGATCCACATAGGACCACATAAATCAGAATGAATCAATCCTAACACTTCTTGGCTCCTATACCCCTTTGTCGTACATGGCCTCTTGGCCATCTTACCTTCTGGGCATGATTCGCAAGTTGGATAGTGCTCTTCCAATGGAACGAGAAGTCCACTGGCCACTAACTTTTGAATCCTCCTTAGGTTGATGTGCCCAAGTCTGAGGTGCCAAAGATATGCTTGATTCATACACGAAGATTCCTTCCTCTTATTAGATTTAGTCGTGACATTATTCAATTCAGTTTGTTGCAGTGTGGGAGAGTTTGGTTTGAGAACATATAAATTGCCAACTAATGGACCAGAACAAATGAAACGCTTTCCATAACGAATAACAACCATGTCATCAAACGTAAACGAAAATCCATCTGAAACAAGTTTAGAAACTGAAACAAGATTTTTTCTAAAACAAGGAACATAAAGGCAATGTCTCAAAACCAAAATACTACTATCAAAAGATAAAGTAACGTCTCCCACTGCAACAGCTGCCACTTTCGTAGCATCGACCATGTAGACGGTGATCTCTCCCTCCCTAAGCCGCCTGGTTTTCGAGAACCCCTGCAACGAATTGCAGACATGATCAGTGGCTCCAGTATCTACACACCAGATTCTGGTAGATACAACCGCTAAACATGTTTCTACGACATTAACGAGAGAGTTACCTTTGTTAAGGAGAGGGCAGTCGACCTTCCAGTGTCCTGACTTGTTGCACTTGTGGCATCTACCTTTCAACTTCTTTGCCACAGACTGAGAGGGCGGTCGTTGTACCACCGGGGCATCCTGCACCTTTGCCTTTGTAGACTTCTTTCTCTTCCTGCCCTTGTGAGGCCTGGAAGGTCCAGCCTGTTCGGCAACCAGTGCGTGAGGCGCCTGAGTGAATAAAGCCTCTGCCGACTTAAGCTCTGCTAAAAGTTCTGGAAGAGCCATATGCATATTGTGCATGTTGTAGTTCAACCGGAACTGATCAAAACTCTTCGGCAGAGATTGGAGCATGATATCAACTTGGGTTTCCCCGTCGATAAAACCTCACATAACCTCAAGCTCATTGAGTAGCGCTATAACCTTGAGAGCATGCTCCCTTACGGGTGTGCCCTCTGCCATGCGCGTAGTCATCAGAGCACTCATAGCCTCTTGCCCAGCAGCCCTAGACTGGTATCCGAACAAATTCTTGAGATTGAGAAGTATATCTGCCGTAGTGTTCATAGACTGATGCTGATGTTGAGGAACATTTGACATAGATGCCAAAATGTAACACTTCGCCATCTCATCAGCCTTTTTCCATCGGGTATACTCCCCTTTCTCCTGCTCAAGAGCATCAGCCGCGGGCTCTGCCAGGCAAGCCTCAGTAATCGCAAACTTATAACCCTCAACAGTCAACACAATGTCTAAGTTCCTCTTCCAATCAATGTAATTAGAACCAGTAAGTTGTTTTTTCTTTTAGAATGACAGATAACGGATTGAACGACATGATGAATATTTGAGAAACACGAAAATAATTTTACAGATTAAACACATTTGAATTTAACTGCTAATATTGATATCCTCAAAACAATATTAACTTAAATTCACCGACATCTCAAAACACCGAGAGTTAATGCATGAAGCGAGGGCAACTCTACACAACTTAACATTCGCAAGAGAAGGGCTTTCAAAGGCCCATTAATTTTCATAAGTCAAAACCAAATTCATGACGAACGAAATTAATAGTCGGTCTCAATTTGGCCATGTAATAAATTCAGGGACCCCGAGGGGATTTATAAATAAATCGCATTCTAAGTGAATCTCATTTCTCGATCTTGAGTTCATACGAATTCGATTATACTCATCCGAGGGGAAGCTCGTACTCTCTCATAAGACTCCCTCTAATCGTCTAATTAGAAATTCATCCTGGTTATTTCCTACAATTAATTTTAGCGATGTCATCCGAGGGGGAGCCCATAACCGCAATTAATTGATTTACCGATAAATTAGAAATGAAGGCCTTAGGAATTTTACAATTAACTTTAATTTAAAATCCCTTCTCAAACTTAGTATAATTTAAATGAAATTTTTACTTATTTAAATATTTATGCAATTCTAAATTAATCCTATACAAATGCAATAATTAATTAACATGCATAATTAAATATACAATTCTAAATTAATCCCATGCAAGTACAATAATTAATTAACATGCATAAATAAATAAATAATGGCATAATGAATTTAAATAAATAAATTAATAAATCCACTATTATGGCCATTAAATAATTAGATCTTGTACTGCTTGAACACCAGTAAACCTCTCCACCGCCGTCAGCCCGCCGTCACCGCCGCCTTGCCACCGCCGCAGGTGGTCGGAATTTTTTTTTTCCGCGCGTGTCCGTGCGCACCTCCGGGCTTCGTCCCGGTTGGTTTTTCGAGGCTCGTTGATCTCTTGTGATCTCCCGACAATTAATCCACGATCACAATACAAAAAATATAATTTACAAAATTACATAATCTGATCCTAGATCCAACGAATGGATGTACATGATTTCTAAACAAATAATTAAATCTATCCGATCAACCACCGGGCGAATAATTATTATAAACATTCATCCTCAAATTCCTCAACATGTCCGAGGCTTTACCATACATCACATTCATCAACATTCATCAAACACATAATCGACCATAACAGTGAATTAAACTAATTCCTGCAAAACCGAGTTATGCGAATATAATCCAATATATGGCTGCATTTGAACACATCTTGACAAATAAAGCCGTAAAAATTCGAACTTGTACACAACAAATTAAACCTGGCTCTGATACCACTTGTTGGGATCAATGAAGATCTCGTTATGCACAAATCACGAATTCAATAGCAAAACGTAAACCTATGCACAGCCGGATCTAAAGGTTTGCGTAGAGAACTTACGGCTTAAAATATATGGCGACCTGGCTGATCTTCTAGATGGTCGTACACAGCACACCAATGAATTGTTGACTGCAAATCGCGTCCTAGGATTGCACGAACAAGATCGGATCGAAAACCGGATCAAAGGAGTGCAAAACGGATGAAGACAAGTTGCAGTACTGGGACCTTGTGGCGGCGCGTGCGGGTGCGTGGGTGGTCGGCTGCGATCTCGGCGGCGTTGGAAAGCTCTCGTCGAGACGGTCGTTTGGGTAAGCTGCATGTCTTGATCGGACCTTCGGCTAGTTCTGTACGACAAAATCTATTTCGTCTCACTTTACCCAGAGATCTTCTAATGTATATCTCAAACACTTTGTACCAGTGGAACAACAAGAAGTAGATAAATCTCGAATGAGAACTGAGAGAGAGAAGAGAGGCGTGGGGCGTGTTTCACAAGATGTGTAATTCTCTTCTCTTCCCATGAACTTAATGTTGTATGTATAGAGCTACATTAGGGATCCTTATGAGATTAGGATTAGGGCTCCTTAATTAATTTAAATACTTGTGGACCAAGCCACTTGTTTTAATTAATTAAATAATATTAAATGGGCCACAAACATAATATTATTGCATTCCCTTTTCCTAGCCCAATTTACAATTGAGACTCCAATAATAATTACTCGATTTATCTCCCCATGTTTAAGATATAATGTACATTAATTAATTCGATTACTGACAATCAAGAATAAATTAATTTGTTATTATTTCACCGAAGCTAGCGCTCGTTCATCACATTATTACTATGCCGAAATTTAATCCACCTGCAGGGTTTAGCATAATAACTCTTCATGAACTCACTCCGGGGACATCATCATCAAACTAACGCACATGGTGACCGTAAATATCCTAACAGCACATCCTACATGTAGCAATATTACCCAAGATAGCGGGTCTATTTGCCAAGTTCACTAAGCCTCACCCATGTGAATCAAAGTAATAAATACTACACATATATGTCTGTTTAATATCTTACGGGTTAAGAGTACGCAGTAATTAACTGAGGCCTAGTTCGTTTACGACGATCAGAATAAAACGAACTGCTCATCTTTGGGATCCTGTTCAATACATAAATGTACTAGTGCAACTAATCAGTCAAGACAAACTGTACAGTTGACACTACAACCGTTCACGATGGGGTGTTCATGTCCATCTGGGTTGTGAACCACTTATTCTTGTTTCGCGAGTAACTGATAGCATGATCTTCGGTTCGCCCGATGATGACCCACACTATCTAATGCAAAATAACAAAACGTAGAACTTGTTTAATCTAACATGTTTCTCATTCATAAAGGGTAAAAGTGAAATATCATCCAAAGTCAAGCTTTCAGTATATAACACTAACAGTGGACTAATGAGAGGTATGATCATGTGGCCACAGGTAGTATAGAGGATGTGTCATGTGAGGATGAGATTAGAGTTGCTATATTGCCTAGCATAGAGATTAATCTTTCGAAGTTGTTTATTTTTTGGGATTTATAGTCATGTTCTATGATGTATTTTTCTAGTGCAAGATGAATTTATTATTTTTATCTTTCAAAGGTGCATAGATTTGACAATGGAGGTTTATGGTGCCTAGTTTTTTTCTTTTTCTTTTTATATTTTTATTTTTATTTTTATTTTTTTTAAGGTTTAAACATGTGTTGTGTTATTTGGTGGAAAATTTAAAATAAAGAAAAAAGGTTGCCTGCTTAATTATTAATTTGAATATTAGTTATTATGCACATAATTTTTTATGAGCAATACAAATTTAATTATTATATTAATAATTATATAAAAGTATTGTAAAGTCTCAAAAAGTTCACATTGGAAGTCTTAAAAAGTCTCCATAACAATTCCACAAAATCCACAAAAGTTATTAAATGTTGTTTAAAGTACACAAAAGTCATCCATTTTAAAAAGTTTTAAAAAGTCTCTAAGAGTTCTAATTGAATACACCTCCCTAAAGTTAATACGAGCGTGTGTGAGATTTAGTTTTATTTTTTTGGTTCCGTTGTTTCTCGCCACGAGTCCCTCTTAGATTAGGGTTTCCTTGTTTCTCAGAGCTCCCACAATGCAGTAAGTCTAATTTTACATATGTGGCATATAAATAGAGTTAAGTCCTAAATGACATGGACAAACCCAAGTAAAAAAACTCAAAAGCTATTCAATGCAAAAATAAAATACTAGATCTAACATAAATGTCAACCAATAAAAATGTTATAATATGTTTCATTTATTAAAAGAAAATTTAAATGAGGAATATTGATGAGTGTTTGAGTTTGTACTTGGGTCCAAAATAGATCCAATTGTGGACTTGGTCTTTTTTTTTTATTGCCACATAAGCCATACCATGTTCATCTTTAATTGCATTGGGAGACATTTTTTGATGAGAAAATTACCCCGTTGACTACTCTTATTTCTTTGATAGACATAATGAGGAGAATAAGTTTGTAATGCCTTTTATTGATATCATCAGTTCCACTAAGACGGATACCAAATAAATTAGCAATTTTATATTCCACAAACTATTTTATATTTCACAAATTATACATTCTTTTTTTACCTTATCTCTTCAGTCTTCACCATTTCCTTTTCTTCTTCCTTTCTGATTTCTTGGCATCACACAAAGATACACAGACCACCAAAAATAAACATTCATACCAAATTCTTCTTTTAATTTATGATTTGCGAACGACAAACCTCGCCTCGTGCAATCAATTGACAAATTATGGCGGCGGCGACTTGGATTTGGAGATCGACAACACAGGATGATGGAGGGTTTCATCATCAAACCCTAGATAATGAGTGTTGTGGTATCATCCCAAGATCATAAACATAATTTGAGAGAAAAACAAGTTTCTATTACTCACAAGAATAAAAACAAGAGATTTACAAACTCTAAACAAAAAAACTCTCAAACACTCCACAACTCTTTCTTGGTTGTGTTTCAACACTCTCAAGGTTGATTGATCACTCTCAAGGATGATTTGAATGAATGAAATGAGTAGCCTATTTATAGATATGAATTAGCACACCACCATTGACAAAATGGTGTGAATGAAGAAGGTTTGGTGGAGGTGGTGGTTAACTATTTTCTTCATTTGTGTGCCATTCAAAGTCTTCATGTGTATGCAGAAGATATTGCATGGAACTTTCAATTCTCCCCTTTCCATGCAAGTTCTGAACAAGCATTCCTAATTTCCTACTATGTCTCTGCATAGCTTAAGCTTATCCAGTGTAACCACTTTTGTCAACATATCTGATGGATTCTCCTTCGTATTGATCTTCACTAGTCTCAACAGCTGTTGATCAATCTTCTCGCGTATCCAGTGATAGCGAACATCAATATGCTTTGTGCGGGCATGGTACATAGAGTTCTTGCTTAAGTCAATAGCACTTTGACTATCACAATATACCTTGTACTCTTTCTGCTTAATCCCAAGTTCTTGGAGATAGTGCTTTAGCCACAACATTTCTTTACCAGCTTCAGCGGCAGTAATATATTCAGCTTCTGTTGTGGAAAAAGCAACACACTTCTGCAATCTTGATTGCCAAGAAATGGCTCCCCCTGCAAAAGTGTAGACATAGCCCGAAGTAGACTTTCGACAATCGATATCTCCGGCCATGCCAGCATCAGTATATCCATCCAAGACTGGATCAGCTCCCCCGTAACAAAGACAGAACTTTGAAGTGCCCTTCAAGTATCTGAGAATCTATTTGACAGCCTCCCAATGCTCTTTCTCGGGGTTAGAAAGAAAACGACTCACTACACCCACTGCATGAGCAATATCTGGCCTTGTACACACCATTGCATACATCAGACTTCCAACTACTGAAGAGTATGGCACTGCAGACATCTCCCCCATCTCTTCCTTGGATGTTGGACATAATCTCTTGCTCAACTTGAAATGATTTGCAAGTGGAATACTCACCGGTTTGGCATCACTCATATTACATCTTTCAAGTATTCGCTCAATATACTTCTCTTGAGATAGCCATAACTTACCGTTCTCTCGGTCTCGAGTAATCTGCATCCCAAGAACCTGTTGAGCTTTTCCTAAATCTTTCATATCAAAAGACTTAGAAAGTTCTTTCTTCAGCTGGCTTATCTTCTCTGCATCATTTCCAACGATCAACATGTCATCGACGTACAGTAGAAGAACTATGAAAGCTCCATCTGAGTATCTCTTGATATAAACACACTCATCTGCAGTAGTCTTCTTGTAACCTTGACTCTTCATGCATGAGTCAAACTTCTTATTCCACTGCCTTGGTGCTTGCTTCAGGCCATACAAGCTTTTAGATAGCTTGCACACGAGGTTCTCACTTGAAACCTCAAAACCTTCTGGCTGCTGCATATAGATTTCTTCATTCAAATCTCCGTGAAGAAAAGCTGTCTTCACATACATCTGTTCAAGCTCCAAATTCATACTTGCTGCCAAGCCAAGTATGACTCGAATTGAGGTCATCTTGACAACTGGTGCAAAGATCTCGTCAAAATCAATCCCTTTCTTCTGCTGAAAGCCTTTGACAACCAATCGAGCTTTGTGTTTCACCACTTGTCCATTTGCACCCTTCTTCAGCTTGAACACCCATTTGTTCTTCAAAGCCTTCTTCCCTTCTGGAAGTTCAACTATCTCATAAGTTTGATTTTTCTGCAGAGAATCTAACTCTTCCTGCATCGCAGCCATCCATTTTTCTTTATCCTTATGAGATATGGCTTCTTGAAAACTCTCTGGTTCTCCATCTTCTGTCAATAGAAGGTATTCAGATGATGAGTACCTTTTTGATGGTATATGACCCAGTTCAGATCTTCGAGTGGGTAGAACCATCTGAGAAGAACTTCCTACATTGGTGTCTGGCAAAATGGGTTGTGGCTCCCCTTGCTCTGGCAAGATGGGTTGTTGCTCCCCTTGCTCTGCACTCTCCTCAGTCTCCTCGTCTTCTTCTGGTACATCATCTTCATTGTTTCTCCAGAACAATTCTGGTGCTTC
>CACSLK010034050.1:4990101-5000448 GCA_902706635.1 Striga hermonthica | reverse complement strand
GTTTAATCCACCTGTCCGAGACTAAATTGATTTAGTTTTACCAAAATCCAAATATCACTTGATATATATATCTATGGAGCAAAGATATTAGTATCCATGCCCGTTGAGATTCTCAACGACTCGATCATAATTCAGAAAACTAATGACAAGATGAGACGCAAATGAAAAAACTTCAGAATCTGAAAAAAAAAAGAAAAATAGAAAGAAAAAAAGTAAACAGTGAATTGAGGTACTAGAAGGTAGCTCTTTTCCTGTTTATTTTAATTAAGGAATATCAAAGGCAACTGACCGTAATTGTTTAATAGAAAATTCACATTAATTTGCATGAAAATAAATCCAAATTAATCGACTAGAAACCAAGGAAAAGCCACCAAACCCAAGAAAAGAGACCGCACCTGAGGAGAAGGCAGATCTGATGAGATCACCACACCAGCAATAGGATAGGACATGAATGTGTGTGTTCAAGTTTTCGTTCCTAACAGCACTTGAAAAGAAATCTTTGCAGCCAACTTGGAGAACGAGGCGTTCTCCAGCTCTCCTTATGTCATCAAGACTCAGACCTTTAAGTACCCCAGAATCAATCACCCTCAAATTTGCCTTTTTCTCAAAATCGGAAAGATGCTGAAGTGCTTCATAGAGCTCTTCATAATCAAAATTCCCCCCTATAAACCACAAACTTTCTCCGAACTTAGCCACCTTATTTTCAGAACAAAATGCATGCTGATAGAGTAAAGAGCACAAAGTCGTAAATAGAAAAAATGAAACTCCATATTATTGAATGATAGCATGAATAGTAAAGTCACAGGACCCCCCGGGAAGAATTCCCATCAGATAAAATTTGTCACCCAAGCCAAACGATATTTCTAGTCCCCTATCATTCATCTTGTTCCTATCATTTATAAACTAATATTCCAAATTCTATGCTCCCGCATCAGCCATTGATATGTTAAGATCTCCCCAAATCAAATATGTTCCCTAGGATATTTCCAATCAATTATATCTACTTATCCATCAACTATTCCACTAATTACTTGGAAACTAAATATATCCTCAGTCTTAAGGTTGAAATCAGAATATATTTGTATGCAAAATCCCTCCATTCCACTTCTATAAGTTAACATGGCATTCAGTTTGATAGCTTCTAACGACTTGAAGGGGTTAAAGTTTTCCGTATGTGGCTCTATCAGATTGTGCATCAATATTTATTAGGCCATCGAAGTGATGTTGGGAAGTGATGGTGCAGATATTGAACCCAATTCTTGATAGTTCCCTCCATGCCCAGAGTGGTCCAATTCCAGGACTAACAGCTGAAGATCAGTATATGAATAAGTGAGAAAGCGAGTGTGTGTGTGTGTGTGTGAGAGAGAGAGAGAGAGAGAGAGAGATTAAATTGCACCCACCTTCTCTCGGAATCAAGGCACTTTCTACGCAATGCTCATACTCTTCAGTATACTGCTTAGAAAGTTCTGCCCATGTACTTCTAAGATCGATGGAAGACATTCGAACAAGTTGATTAGCTGATTGACTTTGATCAGATTTTGGAGCAGTAAGAATTGCTATTTCCGCCAGGATAGCAGACGAATCCACAACAGTGCATGTCAAATCAAAATCGAAAAACAGCATGAGACAATGTTCCGCTGGATTGTGCTCTTTGCATAGAGGAACAACAGTTTTCTGAGAAAGTGGCTGGGCTAGGAAAAACTCTATTTCCAGTTTCATAGCTTGATTATAAAGCTTTTCAATAACATCAAGTTCTTCACCAGTCAAAGACACACTTAACTTGTCCAGCAGGTCCTCTGTTTGCAAAGCTGAAGCCTGAATCAGCAAAATAAACTGTAAGATATATGTAGGATATGTGTCTAATTTGGTTGAGTGGAGTCAAGTTTGGATACCAAAGTGCCGTAAGTGTGCTTCTAACTGTTAAGACAGACCTGAAAAGCATCAGATGAATAATTATCGATCCACTTTCGATATGGGTGAACACCTTCATTGAAGTCAAGAAATGCCTGCAACTCCTTTCCCAAGAAGGCATAAAGCCTCATGCAAGGAGTCATAGCACCAATAGTATATGCCGCCAATTTTGTTTTTTCAAATGGAGTATCTAGTTTACCAAGAGCTTTTACTCCTTCAACCTTTCCGGATGCTGTGGCTAGCAAAAAATCAGTATACTTAACTGTTGCAACATTTGGAGTGTTCTCTTTGGGCAACTCGAAACCCCATTCCTGCATATTTTCAGTATGGAAAATAACCACAATAAACTTACATCCACCTCACAAGAAGCGTGATAAGAAACTAGCAGCTAATGGTAGATGAAAGAAACTCATCATAGAAATAATGACAACTAAGCATTGGATATGAACTCAAGACGAAGATCTGAAGAGGCACAAAACACACAAACAAACATAAATGAAACCACAACCTAGAATTATAATATACACCCGAGCTTTCTTTTGACATTCATTCCAGTGATTAAAATAGCATGCGGCCAACCAAGACGACAAGCCTCCTATTTGCCACGGCGTGGGGCGAGGCGCCCCCGTTATGCAAGCGAGGTGAGCCATCATACAAATATAAAAATATATCATACACAACTCACCAGTATGACACAATTATGCACCATGAAAAATTTGAACATTCCATTCCTAACTTGAAAGTGGAAAAAAAAAATAATAGTCCAAGGCAACAGAAATATGAATGTGAATTCTATGTAGCCGATTACATAAGTTTCACTCTAAAAGTAGGCAAAAGAAAAAAAGAAAAAACATTCAAACAAATGTTGAAGAAGTCTGTACATGGTCACATTGAAAAAAGCGGGCATAAGAAAATAGAAAAACATGCAATGGCACAAATTGGAAATTCAATAAAAGTCTACCACCATTTCACATCAACTCCACAAATTGAAAAACATAGCCAGCAGCCACAGGAAAAAAAAAAGGAGAAAATAAAAGAAAACGGTTAAATCTTGGCTGCTGGCAGCACCACTTGAATGACCTCCGGTGCCGGCAGCGCGGGCAACATCCCTAACCAACAGCCGACCTCACTCAGCCATCCAAATAGAAACACTTCCTTTCATAAACATCTATTCTTTAATCTTTGATGACAATTACAGGTCATACAGTGGGATTGACTAAGAGTTGATCAAATTGTTAATGGGTTTTCCACTATCTTTCACCAAAACCTGATAAACAAGAGGCAAAGCTAACATGGTGGCCACAGCAGCAAATAGTTGTTCTTTAGCAATTCCAATTTACTGAAACTGATCCAAGAGTACATGCAGTAAATGACAGCAGCATAGTACAATTAATAGGAAATAAAATTTCGAACAAAGAGAAAGATACTTTAACACAAAGAGATGCATGTTTCCAGATTCTTATTGACACTTACTTGCACATATGAATTATGCATTTTCAGCTCCTCAAGAACACTTTTCCGCAGTTCATAAATTCCAACTTTTGCATCATCGTCGTCTGCAAACTCCTCAGCCAGTTCATACCTAATGCACAGTTTTTGCCACAAATATAAAGTCTCCTTCCGCTCATACCAGAAAAAGTTGGTTGGGCAACAAAATCAAAGAAAATTAAACCTATGGACCAGCCCAGGTTTGCATATTCCAGAACATGTAGAAACAATATATACAGTTAATTACTTGATAAATGGTAATCTTTCTGACTAATTAGCCTTAAAGCATTTAAAGAATTAAAGGGCCCTAAAAGATTTCTTAGCTAGCAGAGTGAAAAACGAACTAGCTAAAGGTCAAGTAATACAGATGTGCAGCAAAGAATTAAGGGAAAGGGAACAAAAAAAGATTAGGATACAACAAGTAAAGAGTTTCGGCTGACAAAATTTGCAGCGACAACCTTTCTGACTCTTGCTTTGAGTAATAAAAGCTAACATCTTTTTTCAGCTGCCAAATTATAGAACAAGATTGAAGGCCTTAAGAATCTTGGAGAAATATATGGAAAACACGTACTTTCTTTTGCAAGAAAATAGTTGAAAGGATGTACTACATGATTACACATGAAATCACTGAAGGAACTGCTGGATTCTTCCACATTGTCCCCATAAACTACCAGTCACAGGCATGAGAATAACAAATACTGCAAGGTCTTTAAACAACAATAGTGTATAATATCGTCTGCGCTTTAACAACTCCATCCCTACACTCAATCCTTACTCCACCCCAGGTTAATAATTTTATTTATGCAAATAACAGGGCAAGGGACCATGGAAACTTAACAGTTTTATCCATGTTCACATCAAAACTCCCCATTGAATCAGAACCAGAACTAACATAACAGGTTTTTATAGGAATGTATTTCACAGGAATGATAAACTGAAAAAACACTCAGTTAAACAATCATGAGGATCACTAACGCTTTTGCAAAGGCACGAAGGAAATATACGTCCTGCGCGATGTAATGGCGAAATGTCTCGAGTTTGAGAGTTCCAGCAGCCAAACAGACCATAAATGGTGTGTAAAGCGCTTGTGTCCACTCCTTTTTGAACTTGATCCAAAATCTGGTACCAAGGCCATCTTCAATCAGCGGCGCCGGCAACTTCACTGTTGCCGACGATGCCATCCGGTATTTGACAGAATCGCCGGAGTTTGAATCAGATTTGTAAGAACGAAGGCAGGGAACAAACCGGAAAAGTGTAGTAGAAGTTGGCGAGGGTTTGGGCAACAAATTGAGAGGGGGAGATGATATGGTTTTGAGGAAATGTAAGAGAATTTGCATCAAAAAACACTTTTTCTCGTAATACTGTTAATCTACCACTCCTGATGATCGATTGTTTACATTTCCTGTTTCAGGTTTAATTCCGGCGTGGAGGAGACGGTGGCGGACGGAGGAAGTGGCGCATATAACGAAGAGGGTAGTGACTAGTGATGGGTACAAACGACTTGAGTGGAGGATTGACCTTATTATTGAGTTTTTTTTAGTTGTTCGAGCTCGAGCTCAATATTTTAGGCTAGAGCTCGACTCGATAGAAAATCACAATAGCTCGAGCTCGAGCTTGAGTTGTGCTAGACTCGAAATCAAAATACTCGAACTCGGCTCGAGTTCGGCTCAAAAATTTTTAAGTGAAAAGGTAAAATTACCATTAAACACTTATACTAATATATAATATATAATAAGAGATATTTTAGTAATTTAACGTATATTTTAAGTCGCTCGACAAGGTAAAATATGAGCTCGAGTTCGACTCGAGTTCGTGCTCGAGCCGTTCTGTTCGGTCAAACTCAAGCGCTGAATCGAGCTTTGATTCCACTCGCGAGCCACTCGGTTCGCAGTGTTGCACCTTCGATCTACATGGTGTGAAGAGTATGATAAATTATTATTTTGTTTTTTGATAAAAATATTTTGTCTCTATAACATATTAAAAAAATTATTCGAAATTTGTCTTCAAAGAATTAGAAAAGTCCTAGCATCACAATATTGTACGCGAGCCTCACCTTATTGTACCTTCTACTATGTACTCCAAAATGGTATATCCTTATTCGCTTCTACCCGGGCATTAATGGCTATCCAATTCTTCACCCAATTACCGATTCCAATTTCTCAGAATTGCCACCGCAGATTCTTAATTGATGATAACACTAATACTAAATCTCATCTGCACCGGCGTTTCGCCGGAGGCCGGACAGGTGGGTCGCGCAGGGACTGGGGCAAAGACATAGACCCGAATCGACGGTCCAGATTCAGCGATGCTTATCCGACGGACGATTACGGTGAAGAGGATGAGCGTGAGTTCCGGAAGTCCACGAAGCAGAGGAAATGGTGGTCTGATGATTTCGATGGAGACGACGACGACGAAGAAGATGAGGAAGGGTTTGGGATTCTCGAAGCTTCCATTGGGTTTGATTGGGTTCTTAAGGTTACTAGCTTCTCTTTCTCCATTTTAACTTTAATGGATTGATAAAATCTATTATTCGGAATTTTTTTGAGCTCAAATTTCATCATGAGTATGTAACACGATCAAGGTTTTAAACAGCGGGCTAAAACGTTTATGGCACTGTAGCTATAGCGGAGATTTAGTAGGATTTAGCGGCTAAATTGCACATGAATACAAATAGCGACACGCTGCCAAAAAAAAGTTATTTCTCAAATAGCGGCAACTTTAGCGAGCTATTTATTTCCTTGAACACGATTAATGGTCTGATATATAATGAGTTAAGGAAACCCCATTTTCTGCTAAATTGGCTAAATTCTAAAGAGATCTTCAGTTTTATTAGCAATTAATTAGGTAAAAACCTTGTTGTATTGTGTGAAAGATAGATATCATCACCCTTTAGCCACTGATAAAAAATGGAGTTGATTTCTTTTTTTCTGAGGTATTGAGAGCATTTGGGTGGATGATTCCAGCAGTGATTGCGTCATTGGTGCTCGGGACAGGACCCAACTCGATTATCATGGCCATTGCTCTACCTCTTGCCCAGTCGGCACTTTCTATAGCAGCCGACACACTCTGGGGAACATTTTACGATTCCCCAAGAACAAAGAACAAGAAGAAGAAGAAAAAGAATAAGCCTTTTGCTCGTATGAAGGTGAAAAGGGAAGAAGAAGAAGAAGTTTGGTTTCAGTCAGGAAACGGGACAAGGAATTACAAATCGTGGGTGGAGGGAAGTAATGTGCCGTGGGGAAATGAGAATAGGAGTCGATTCGATTTCGGTGGATGGGATGAGCTGGACAAGGAGCCTCGGGTAAGGCCTGTTACACGTGAGCCTGAGGTGCAAGAGAGAGTTATCACAAGTAGGAAAACAAAGGGAGATACTCCGCTATTTATGAGACTCTTGATCGCCATGTTCCCGTATTTGGGATTTTGGACCAACTTATTGTGAGCATCAAGTTTCATATAATTACACCCAAGGTTTAGAAATGTTTGTTTCCTTGCAGTAATATATTTTAGTATAGGACTAGTTGAGTGTATATGAGAAATCCCAATTTTTGGAAAAATAAGCATAAGATTACAATCCTGTTTGTATGTAATTACTTTTCTTTTGTTTCTCGAGTCGAATTTTTTATTTGTGAGTGATTACCTTGAGCTACACAGAATTCTTGTGTGAGGAAGCGACAGAGATTGTAAATTATATAAGAGATTGTAATCATCATTGTTAAATGATACAATGACTGATGATACAATGACTAATGGATTGTAAGTTATAAACATGACAATCGTCTGCATAAGCATGAACAAAGACAAAATTTACATCATACTTCCAGCACAAAAAACAAAAACAAGCACTTGATTCATGAAAACTACAGCTCACTCTCCTTTCGACTTTAACTGTCCTCCAAGTAGGATAAGCCCTACAGCCGCGAAAGCAGACAAGACTGTAGATGAATAGAAAAGCGCCAAGAGAGCTCCACGCAGGGACTGCAATGGCCATCATTCAGCATTATCAGTTAAAGAGTGAGTTCAGCTGAATTACCAGAAAATGAAATAAAATATTCTCCTGAGAAATAGCAAATACCCGC
Organism: Striga hermonthica; assembly: GCA_902706635.1. Classification (NCBI taxonomy): domain Eukaryota; kingdom Viridiplantae; phylum Streptophyta; class Magnoliopsida; order Lamiales; family Orobanchaceae; genus Striga; species Striga hermonthica. Next base: position 4,992,973 of record CACSLK010034050.1, on the reverse strand, counting down.
TCGACTAGTATATAAACTGATCATCTTTACACTAAATTACTGGGGTATGTGTCCTCATACGAAAAATTACAATATAAATAGATAGTTATCAGACACCTTTGCAAGAAGTAATGCATTATCATTCGCATACTCCAGTGAGCTATCGGGTATGCTTTGGATGCCTTGACTTACTTGCCATGAAAGAACCCTGTAATCGGAGTTTTAAAAGCGTTTTTGAGTTTTCTGACACCTGAGTCATTGGATGACAAAAGCTAATATGGACTGATAATATTACCCGAAAATAAACCCAATCAAAGCACCGACATATGCCTTTCCTGGAGTCAATTCAACCTGAAGCTCGCCAAACTGTTCAATATTTGGAACATGTTATAACTTGATGAATCAGAAAATAAATCTTGACTTTTCTTTTTCTTTTCTTATTTCAAATGCAAGACTGTTTATATACACCTTTAGAACCCTGGTTTCCGGCTTTGCTTCTCCAGTAGCTGCCTCCGTAACTGGATTTGCAGCCAATAGCTTTCCGTTCTTGTTCATCACTTTAGCAATCTATGCTGATTTATAACTATGCATCAGTAAGTTTGATTCTTTAAAGACATGCACAAAAATGGATGTGCAATCATTAATTGTCTGTAAAGTTAAATTGTAGCACTGAAAACTGAAATCCATAAAAGCAAATTATAGATCAGAGAAAAACCTACATAATTTCAGACCATATTATATATCATATCAAAGGATAAAGTTGAAAACACCGGAAATTTACAATTAACCCCAAATGGTTCAACTAAATACAGTTTGCAGTTCACCACAACATTTAAAGAAAATCCAACGAGGTTTAAGTCCATACCGTTTGTAGTTCACCTTGACCATACTGACCCATTGACTGGAACCTCCTAGATGCAGAAACCAAACGCTTTCCGAGTGCTAATTACCCAAAAAAATAAAATCATGGGAACTAGTCCAAACCAAACCAATCATGGGTGGAATTTGAATGCTTGCCTGATTTATTGTTATTAGGGAGCAAACCCACCAACAGTGGGAGCTTGCTCATTAATTTTGCTGAAGTTGATGCCTCAGCAAGTTCCCATGCTCGACTTATGTTTAACAATGTCTCACCTAACTCTTCACCACACTGAAATACAAATTCAAGCAGACAAGTTTATTTATTGTGGATTATCAAGGATTGGCTTTTACAGGCATTTGGTACAAGTAAAACTAACCTGGGTGTTGGGTGTATTTTTTGCAATTTTTCCTATTCACTATCTTAAAAAAAACTTAAGAGATACTGTCATATTTTTTTTTTCTTTTATTTTATCCTTTTATCTCAACTGTAAAAGCATCAATCAATGTGTGCAAGTCGCGAAAAGAAGATGCTGACCTCATCTTTCACAGCACCGTTTGAAAGATCAAATGCTGCATCATTCAGCTTCAACATTGAACAAACAAAAATGATAGTCAAGACGTTCGCAGAATCAAGTTTCTTCTATCCAAGAGTGATGCAAGCGAAAGAGTGAATGAAGTAATAATGGAAAATCAGAAACTATGTTCAGCTTTTCAGAACACAGAACAAACTCCAAAATACCCAACCACAGTTTACACACAAGTTTTCATTATCGATCTTTGCACCCATATAATATAACTCAAAAGCAGTGGTCCAAGAAATTCAACACCACAGAAAAAGACACAAAGTTACTAGCATAGATGGACTAACTACTACCATTCATGCCATACATTAACTAAGAATACTTTGTGCTGGAGAAGAATCAACAAAATAGCAGCTCATAGCAAATGAAACAGATCCAAATTACCGATTCAGCCATATTGTACAATTTTATCCCACCAAATCAAGTTACCGTTTCAGCTACATTGTACAATGCTTGAAGAATATTCTTTGCACTTGTTGCCTTCTATATCTGGATAAGCACTTTTTTGGATCATAACAACAACAACCCTTGAGGTTCAGATTTATGACAAAAGAAATGAAACTAAAAGTTATCTTGTTTTCTTTTCAAGATTACAAACGCAAACACCTCCTTACCCTAGAGGTTTGTATTTACCTAACAAATAACCCCTTACTGGCCCTACACAGTAAACCAAAAAAATCAAGAGGGTATTCTCTAGTGTTTTGTATAATCAAAACCAACTGTTTATGGAGTCCAGACACAGCAGAGCAACCTTTTTCTTTCATCCTTGCATTAGGTAAGTGCCTTTGAGGCATATAGTACGTTCGTCACTCACCGGAACTTCAATAGCAGTTAAGCTCCAAAATTCAATTCATAAGAAGCTACACTCCAACAATTCAAGTCCCAAAACCAAACTGTATATAGTAGCTACTAATCAATAACCCCATCAGGCCGTCGAGCACATAACACATTCAAAAGTTGAACTTACGTCCAGCCGAAGATCCCTTGGTAACTGGCGAAAATAGTCATCTGGAAGAGCAAAACAATCCTTTCGAAACCAACAGAAAAGGGAAAGAAAAAATTAGCAAATACACAAATGTACCATTAAGAGACAGTATTCTATTCTGGTAATTAACAATGGATTAACAAGAATTGAGATACACGAGTAGGATTCATACCGCAAGTTCTTGGAGGAGAATTCGAGGGTCAGATTCTGGGGAGTCGGATGATTGTGCGAGCGAAAATGAGATTATTCTGAGGGATTTAGAATTAAAGGACTTGTAGGGTGAGGTGGGGAGATTGAGTGAAGGAAAAGAACAGTGGGGTGCATGAGCAAAGAAGATTTTGGAGGTAGGAAGAAGATGAAGAGCTGAAATGGCAGCAGCAGCAGCAGCAGCAGCCATTCTCGAAAGGTGCTTGTGAAAATGAGCCTATGGAATATGTTTTGGCAGTTCTTTTTCTGAAGATAACTT
>CACSLK010034050.1:4980059-4990093 GCA_902706635.1 Striga hermonthica | reverse complement strand
TTTTTTTTTTTTTTTTTGCCATCAATACGAATGGTTTCTTCCAATTTTTTTTTTGGTACAGAGACCTTCCGGTTTCTGGATCCAAAGGAAAATCGATTAATCAAGAATCGAGCCGGGTAGGACCACAAGGGCGGCAAAGCTCTCCCTCAAGAGTTTTAACACTGCTGCATTCCCATGGCTCGAACACGAGACTACTGGTTAAGCTGGAAGAGACTCAAACCATCTCATTCATCCTATTTTAAATGAGTAATGCAGCATAGGTGCATAATATTGTACTAAAAGACCTACCAAAATTTAAAACAAAAATAAAGTGGATTGCAATCCATGTGAATGTTATGTGCACCTCTATGTACATTTATTATGTACTTTAACATTTTCTTTTAAAATTTTGTTGGACAATTTGAGAGTTTTTTTTTTGGGCCAACTAGCCCAAAATACACAACAAATACAGAGGGTCATCCATTATGTTAGATAATTGTGTCTAAGTAGGTTGGTTAATTCAATTATTTAAACTTGGCCATCTTACCAAAGTTGAATGAATGGAAAATTGTTTGAGTATTTTTTAAATACTTAATAACATATTAATAACAATTACAATTTTACTTAAATTTCATGCTTCATAATACTTGAAGTTCCGGTGAGTGACGAACGTACTATATGCTATTGAAGTGATGGACAGTAACGCTTTCCCCCCGTCACACAAGCACCTATTGTGAAAATAGGAAGTGGAATCCAACTCCTGCAGCCGCCCCCCAACTGGAATCGGACCACACAGCCTGTTATAGCTTACGTTCAAATACAGAGAAGCCAAATTCACCAGCCCTGCCGGCAGGCTCCCGTAAATTCTGTTGTGGTTCAAGTCCAAGCTCGTCAAGCTATCCGGAAACTCCACGCTCGACAGGTTAAACTCCAACATATTCTTGGAGAAGTCGACAACCTGTACCGTCTTATTCTTGCCGAACAAGAACGATATATCGCCCTCGATCCTGTTCCTCTGTAGCTCGATCAATGTGAAGTTCAATTTACCCATAACTCTCGGCACATTCCCCGTGATCTGGTTATGGGACAGGTACAGATACTGCAGGCTCGGGGTCAAATCCCCGAACGAGTCGGGTATTGGGCCCGTGAGCCTGTTCCGGTCCAACCTCAGCCCGTCCAGGTTCCTGAGCTGGGCCAGCTCGGGAGGAATCGGGCCGGTCAGTTGGTTGAACGACAAATCGAGAGACGTGAGGTTTTTTAGGTCGGCAAGGAATGCAGGCACGGGGCCCGAGACGTTGGTCCAGCTGATGGTGAGCGATCTGAGGTTGGTGAGACGGGCGAGGGCCCGGGGGATGGGGCCGGTTAGATTGGTGATCTTGTGGAAGGTGAGGAGCTCGAGGTAGGGGAGGTCGGCCACGGCCGGCGGGATCTGGCTGGAGACATTGGCGGCGAAAAGGTGGAGCTGGTTGATACGGTTGGTCCGGTCGTCACACTCGACGACATACCAGGTGCAGCAGTCGGTGGAAGGGTCCCATGAGGCGAGGTGGTAAGGGTTGTTGAAAGCGCGTTTGATTTGCAGGAGGACCTTTTTGTCATGTGGGTTGCATCTCTCGTCGGAGGAGAGGGCGGCGGGAGGGAGGAGGGAGAGGACTATGGCCAGGATTAACGTTGTTGTCTTCATATGGTGGGGTTTGTTTGTGAAGAAGATAATGATCAGTAGTTGATGATATGGGGCAAAAGAATGTGAATGTGTGATGCATTTATAGGGATAACTGTTTGTTTGTGTGTGTGTGTATAGACGTATAGTGGCGTGTGAAATTAAACAGATTGCCTAACCTATGGGAGCTTGTTTAAAGAATTTGAAACGTATATTTTTAACTCGAGTGCGCAAAACGATGTAAGAACGTGGTAAACAATTGTAAAAAGCGGAAGCAATAAACCGAAGATGTAAAAACTCTTCAGGGAAGCGTCCCACTTCCCCTCAGAGCTCTTTCATTGATAAACCGTTCACACTTGTATAGTTTGGACTTACACGACTCGAACTCCCTTCTAGTCTAGCCACAACTACACACGATCCTATCAATTACTTCTCCGGCCACGTCCCGTGGACTTCTAACTCTCGAATCCCTCGAGCTAACCACTGTACTTAATCCCTAAGTACTGATCACAAAAGTGTTTGAATGAAATAAAAAGAAACAAACTAAACAGCTTCAGTTCTTGGATACGTAAGAACCTTGAACTGAACTGTGAACAAAATAAAACCAAAAAGGCTTGAAGCTCGAATATTGAATGAAAGATAATTATCTCAGCCGTATATCTTCGATCTTCAAGCAGGGTATATATACAACTCCTTAGGGTGGAGTCTTCTCCAAGTTCTTCCTTTCCTTTTAGGAGTCAATTTCCTTCTCAATAGATTGCTTTCTGATTTGGACGACATCCTTCATGTAAGGTAAGTTTCCTTGATGTATAAATCGTGCATGTGATTTGGAGATCTTCAGAATTGAACTTCCAATGGAAATCTTGCCTTCCAGAATCTGGTAAGAACATGACTTTCCAAAAATAGCCGATCTTCCAAATCTTCAAAGATCTTGTGGTGAATCTTTCCAAATCCTCCTTAGATCTTCTCATGAACGTCCAGATCTCTTCTTGTATGTAAAGCTCATCCTTTCATAGTCCTTGCCACCTATTCCTTGTCCTACAAGCAAAAGAGAACTACTTATGGCATGTGGCATATATGGTAAGTAAATATATAAGATATATATTATGTAATCCTTCTCCTAAAGGATTAGGATTCCATAATACATACTACAATGAATATATACCATATATTATTAATAATAAATATTAGGAACTTAATTAAATCACAAGTAAATAAATAGAAAAACTTCCCTTTAATTTATTTTGCTTGCTTAACAAGAAATCTTCTAGAAAACACTTAGGTTTGTCGGACATGATGCCAAACCAATGTTCTTACAATCTCCCCCTTTGGCATTCAGTTCGAAAACCGTGTTTCTTGAAGATAACCTACAAAATAAACTCAAAACAGCAAAGCAAATATCTATGTGCGAACATCAGGAAGTAACTACTCAAACACCTGCGATGCAAGAACATCAGAACAGTTCCTATCAAAACAACTATGAGGACTATGATCAAAGCAATCAAAACACATCAAGCTATCAGAACCTAAGTCAAATAGAGTGACCAATGCATCTCCCCCTGTCAGAATAGACAAGACAATCAAACAGCAAAACATACATGTTCTTACATCCTGTAGAACCATGTCAAAAAAAGCAACCACAAATAATCAGAAGCAAACAACTAGAATATAATCCCGAACATCTTCAGAAACATCCTATATTCTCCCCCTTTTTAGACTGAAATGCCAAAGGCAAATCTCCCCCTGAGTAAGAACATCAAGTGAGAAAAAAATATAGATGACCGAAGACAAAAGACGTTGCTTGAACTGATCTCTAATCGCTGGGATGTTGTCCATCTCTTCTCCAGGCCTTTGCCATCATCCAAAGTGTTTCAGAAGCACATTAGAAAATGATGTAGGAACACAAATGGTTAAACGAATAATTCATAGAGAAAGAGAATGAAAATGGGGTTCTCAGGTTCTGAAAATGAAGATATATAGTGAGGACATAATGAATGAAAAATGTCAGGATGTAATGGGTAAGGCTTAAAAAATCAAGGGAAAGGTTCGATACTATGCAGTAAGAACATTCCCATCAAAACTGAACACACAAACCCATTAACACACTAACACATGTGTCCAACTAATTCAAAATTAGGAAGAATAAGATTTCATCATCCAAAAATAAATTCCCTCACAAATTTTTAATGCCCAAGTAATTCAATCAAAGAAGGAAATCTTATGCAATATATGCCTAGTATGAAAAAAATAAAATCGCACACAAAATTCACTAGATCCATAAAATCTTTTCCTTATCAACTTAAACAAGTTTGATGATAACAATCAGAGATCAACTTTGAGATTCAAACTTCTGAGGAACACACGATAAGCGGATATATGTATATACACAATGTAGTGCGAACCACAATTTCAGATTTTTGCAAGAACACATGCCTTATTATTCATAGTGCGTTTCACTTAGTAACAATCACTGCAATAGTGAAAGTCAACCCCACTACTTTGCACCACGATTTTAAGCAAGAATCCTACGTTTTTTTTTTTTTTTTTTTTTTTTGCACTACGGTTTTTATGAAGGTGACCACCTTATAACTCCGCATAAAAACATCACACAAAAATATGCAATGTGTGTCACTAGCTTACGCCCTTTCTCAACATTTTCTGTCCCAGACGCTCTTTTCACAGTCGATCCAACATTGGGAAACGAACCATGTGCTAGCTATCGCTCTAGATCATTTATGAGAAGGCAGCTCTTTTTGACAAAAAAATAAAAAAAATAAAAAAATACTAAAAATAAGTATGTTCCTCAGTATAGTAAGAATACGCAGCCAGTCTATGACAGTCAACATCGCTCAAGTTTTCAGAAAAATCATAACTTCAATTAAGAATCTAGTGGTGAAGAGAATGCAAGATGCAATAGCATGCCTAATGCAATATACCCTATATGCTTACAAGCAATGCGATAAATATATATATATACTAATATACAATATAATATAATATAATGACATGCAAGCAATCAGAGAGTGCATATCCCTAAGGATTTCCTTAGAGAAATAAATCTTTGAGCATCAAGGTTATGTGCTGGAACATATTTATGAACAATTAAACCATCATCAACCAAATTTCTAGTATAGTGGCAACGCATGCTAGTACGCTTAAGAGAATGTTGAACAGAATATTTGGAAACGTTAGCCGCACAAGTATGGTCCTAGAAAAGGTCAATGGCTTGTACCTCAGTTCCAAATTTAAGAAAAATGTGCTTCATCCACACCTTTTCTGAACAACAAGTTCCAGCCACAAGGTTCTGATCGGTGTAAGAACATCCGTCAGACGTACTCCATTGATCAACGTCATTCACAGCTCTATCAGCATCACATTCTCTAACAATACCAGAACTCGTATCACATGAGTCAAAAGTCATATAATCAATCAAATAGCAATTATCATGCGATCTAGACCCTGTAAGAACACAGTTATTATTTCTATCTGAAACCAAACATTCATTCAAGGTGAAACTCACAGAAAAGCCTTGATCACATAATTTACTCACACTCAACAAATTGACATTCAGGTTCTCAACCAACAAAACATTATCAAGTTTAGGAAGACCAGGCATGTTCAAACATCCAATTCCTACTACTTTATTACTAACACCATTACCAAAAGTGACAGAACCAGAACCATTAGACACAGGTACAACATCAATCAAATTCGATTTAACACCCGTCATGTGTCTAGAACATCCATTATCAAAATACCAATCACGATTAGAAGCGGATTTTGAAGCAAACAGAGATGAAAGACAAGTATGATTCTTTTTAGGAACCCAAATTTTCTGTTGCTTATGGTTCTTTACATCAACCTTCAGTTTTGGTGTTTTCATTGGAACACCGGCGGGGTTCCAGTCATTTATTCTTCCTGCATGCAAATCATTAAGCATCCTATAGCATCTAGGACGAATATGACCAAGAACACCACAATAATGACAAGTAGGAATAAAATGTTTCACAAAACGTTTACGGTGTTCTTTCACAGAAACCTGATCAACCTTACCATCAGAGTTGGAACCTTCTTTCACAAAAGTTAGAGAGGACTTACTCAGAGACGTGCTTGGTTCACCCACTTTACCTTTCAGTTTCTGACTGGAGGAGTTCTTACTCTGGTCTGAACACGCAATCTGATGACTCAACCTTTGAACTTCAGCAAATGAGGACTTTGGCTTATTGATCATTTTAACAATCTCCTCACTCTTGTTGAGCTTTTGTTGCAAGGTTGAACAATGGCTTCGAAGAGTCACATGTTCTTCTATCACACGACCGAGTTCTTGTTTGAGGGCCGCAATCTCAGAATCCCTTTCACCTATAGTTTTCTGCAAGGAAAACATTTCATTACGTAGAGACTCAATGACAAAATTGTTTTCATCACATACCTGCTTGGACAACTTCTTCTCGTGTTCGAACATCGTGATTTTGGCAACAAATTCATCCAGCTTATGTTCCTCATTGCTGGTACGAACATCAGATCTGGTCAGCTTATCATTCAATTCGCCATTTATCACGTGAGTTTTCTGAAGTTTATCCTTCAAGTAGGCGATCTCCTTCTCATGCTCTGCAGAACGATGTTCCAACAGCTTCATTCTTCCCTTTTGAGCTTGGTACTTCTTGATGATTTCTACAGCTTTGAGACACTTCTCTATGGCATATTTGTGGAGTTCTAGGTTCTCCTCAGCAGGATCAGAGAACTCCTCAGATTCAGCATCGCTTAGGTTCTTTGCGTAAGAACCTGCATCAAATTCAACATCAGTAAGATGCACAGAGGATGTAAAACAGTTATATTCACTAAGAAGACATTTAACAAAGTTATTAGAATAGTGAGAATTTTCAGTCTTCTCAGATTCTTCATTCTCCTCATCACTGCAGTCGGACCACGTTGCCTTATAGACATTGTTCTTTCTCTTGAAGTTTGGACATTCCTTCTGAAAGTGACCAAACCCTTTGCATTCCCGACACTGATCTTTTTCAACTCCTTGGTCGATGTTCTGAACCTTGTACTGTTGTACGCTGGAACCTCGCTCACTAAGTTGCTGAAACGTGTTCTTACCACCTTCAGAGGGCTTGTTTCCTTGAAACCTTATCTTCTGTAATTTCTTCAGCTTTGAGGCATTTTTAGTAAGAAAGGTAAGGGCCTTCATGATCTCATCAGCATCAAAGGATTCTTCATCTGATTCTTCATCTTCAGCAACTGCAGTACGAACCTTGGCTTTCAACGCTAAGCCTTTCCCTTTGCTTATTCTCATCGAGTCAAAACCATGGTTGATTTCAAAGGTACGCAATTCACCGAGAAGGTCATCAATGCCCAGCTTTTGAATTCTCTGAAAACTCTCCAAAGCTGTGATCTTAATTCCAAATCTATCCGGTAGAGTTCTCATTAACTTCTGCACTTGTCTTGCTTCTGGAACCGGTTCACCAAGCATTGTGCTTTGGTTTACTAGATCGCAGAAACGAGCATAGTACATGTCAATAGTTTCATCATCCCTCATGCGAATCTCATCAAGCTAAGTAGAAACTCTTTGGAGCTTTGAGGTTTTCACCGCGTTTGTACCTTCAAATTGTCTTTCTAAGATCCTCCAAGCTTCTTGAGCGGTTGTGCACTGGATGATTATCTTGTGACGAGTGGGATCTACAACAGACATGATAGCATATAGAGCCCGAAAATTAGCTTCTTCTGCTAGTCTTTCATCATCAGTCCAAATATCCCTTGGTTTTTCAACCAGAACTTTTGTAGCCGAAGTTGACGACTTTCCATCCGAGGACTCACCTCCCTTAGATTCAGCAGGAACTTTTTCCATGAGAGGTAACGTCCAACCAGATTCAACGGCCTGCCACGTGCCTTTACCAAGAGATCGAAGAAAGATCACCATCATGGATTTCCAGTATGCATAGTTAGAACCATCAAGAAACGGAGGGCGCGAAACGGACATCCAATTGTGACTCATTGTGACCGTCACACAGTCCCAAAGATCTTTATCCCGTAGTTAGAACAGGAACACTGCTCTGGTGCCAATTGAAACGTATATTTTTAACTCGAGTGCGCAAAACGATGTAAGAACGTGGTAAACAATCGTAAAAAGCGGAAGCAATAAACCGAAGATGTAAAAACTCTTCAGGGAAGCGTCCCACTTCCCCTCAGAGCTCTTTCATTGATAAACCGTTCACACTTGTATAGTTTGGACTTACACGACTCGAACTCCCTTCTAGTCTAGCCACAACTACACACGATCCTATCAATTACTTCTCCGGCCACGTCCCGTGGACTTCTAACTCTCGAATCCCTCGAGCTAACCACTGTACTTAATCCCTAAGTACTGATCACAAAAGTGTTTGAATGAAATAAAAAGAAACAAACTAAACAGCTTCAGTTCTTGGATACGTAAGAACCTTGAACTGAACTGTGAACAAAATAAAACCAAAAAGGCTTGAAGCTCGAATATTGAATGAAAGATAATTATCTCAGCCGTATATCTTCGATCTTCAAGCAGGGTATATATACAACTCCTTAGGGTGGAGTCTTCTCCAAGTTCTTCCTTTCCTTTTAGGAGTCAATTTCCTTCTCAATAGATTGCTTTCTGATTTGGACGACATCCTTCATGTAAGGTAAGTTTCCTTGATGTATAAATCGTGCATGTGATTTGGAGATCTTCAGAATTGAACTTCCAATGGAAATCTTGCCTTCCAGAATCTGGTAAGAACATGACTTTCCAAAAATAGCCGATCTTCCAAATCTTCAAAGATCTTGTGGTGAATCTTTCCAAATCCTCCTTAGATCTTCTCATGAACGTCCAGATCTCTTCTTGTATGTAAAGCTCATCCTTTCATAGTCCTTGCCACCTATTCCTTGTCCTACAAGCAAAAGAGAACTAATTATGGCATGTGGCATATATGGTAAGTAAATATATAAAATATATATTATGTAATCCTTCTCCTAAAGGATTAGGATTCCATAATACATACTACAATGAATATATACCATATATTATTAATAATAAATATTAGGAACTTAATTAAATCACAAGTAAATAAATAGAAAAACTTCCCTTTAATTTATTTTGCTTGCTTAACAAGAAATCTTCTAGAAAACACTTAGGTTTGTCGGACATGATGCCAAACCAATGTTCTTACAGAATTCAAAATCATAACCTCGGACTTTGAATGCCAAAATCTATGAGCCTCCATTTTAATCTAATATCATATATTATAAAAAGTAAGCCCGGCCACAAAAGAAAATTTTCAAGTACTCACCGCAATGAACAGTAACGCTTTCCCCCCGCTAGCCGCGCGCAACAACGGCCAGACGACTTTTGATCCCGGCGACGGTCAGTCACTACAGATCTGTGAGGAATTCCCCATACTGGACCGATCTGTGATACCATCCACTAAGCGAACCAAAACCCTTAAACGAGCTGGCGATCTCCTTGAACGAACCCCTGACGCAAACCCTAATCCGCAGTCTGCACCACCCCCAAATCCGCTACCGCAACCCATCAAATGGACTTTCCGTGATATGGTGAACAAACAACGTCACCACGTGGATCTGCTCCCTGACGACGAAGAGACGGAAATTGCTGAGGAGGGAGACCTCTCCGTGGACCTCGATCGCTCGACGCCGGAACTTATGATTGCTCCACCATTCTTCGAACAACTTAAGCAAGACTGGAAAAATGTGATCGTCTTGAAGCCATTTGATGAATCACTCACCATGGTGTCTTTGTACAACCGGCTTACCAAAATGTGGTCGTTAATGGCGGGATGTAATATGATGGACCTTGACAACGGCTTTTACCTAGTCCATCTTAACCACCATGATGACACAGTTACAGTACTCACCGGGGGGCCTTACGTTGTGGGGAACAGTTATATGCACGTTCAACCATGGTCCCTCGAGTTTGACGCTACAAATGAGGAGTTGACGGCTACAGTAGCGTGGATCCGCTTGCCTGGACTGCCGGCCCACCTATACCACAAAAGAATTTTTCGTATGATCGGGCGCATTGTAGGCAGAGTAGTTAAAATTGATCAACAGACGGCTGCTCTCACTCGAGGAAGATATGCGAGGCTCGCGGTGATGGTCGACTTAACAAAACCACTTTGTGTGAACTTCAATATCAATGGGAAAACCCAACGAGTGGTGTATGAGAACCTACCCACCATATGCTTTCACTGTGGCCGGGTTGGCCACTCGAGTCATAGTTGTCTTTACCGACCTACAACACCCGAGCAGGATGGACAGACCCGACAGACGCACGAGGGTGAGAAGGGCCCTGAAGACAACACGAGGCCTGTGGGAGGTCGCGACGAGTCGGCTTATGGCCCGTGGGTCCAGGTACCACAGCGGGCGCGTC
>CACSLK010034050.1:4956288-4968197 GCA_902706635.1 Striga hermonthica | reverse complement strand
AATTATTAGTTATGGTTATATATTCAGACAACATCTCATTCACACTTAGCTTCATAGTGTATACCTTGACAGTGACTGAGTTTTGTTAGAAATTACCTTCATCGTGGATTAGTTTCAAGAGCCACTTGGGTTTTCTGTAACTGGCTATGATATTTCATTCAAGTTCTTTGTTTTTTTTTCCTTTTAATTAAACTGTAAGAAACGGGGAGAAAACGAGTGCGGTACGTGAAGCGCACTAAGACAGGAAAAAACCTAGATAAAACCCAAGTGAGATTCCATCCAAAAACTAATTGGTGGAAGGATGAGTAGCCCATTAGACTTATAAATTAGGTTTTTGGTGGAAGGATGAGTAGCCCCTTAGACTTATAAATTAGGTCTATTTTCCCTGTATAAACAATGTGGGACAACTCACAAATGAATATTCTAATATAAACCAACTGTTTTTTGTAACTGGCTATGATTTTTCTTTCAAATTCTTTGTTTTTTGCTTTTAATTAAACCAACTGTTCATTCTTCGTCATGCATCATCTTTTCATTTTTAAGAAAAATAGAAAAAAAAAATGTTGCTACAATCTTCTTTTACTTGTAGTAAAGCATATATTAAGAATGGATTTGATTTTACACCATGACTTAACTGTCATTCTTTTAAACCAAGACATGATAACACATTATTGCGATGAGATTTTCGGTGGATTTGAATGCATAGCAACTAAAGAATGTGTGGCTTTTTGTGAAAGGTTGGCCTGCACCCTCATTTCAGTCATACGAGATGTCTCTTTGTGGTCCGAACAGATGGTGAACAGATCGACTTCTCCTACCAGAAGTGTTTACGAGCCTACATCGGGGACAAATATCCTTCTTATGCCAATAGATTCATAAAACTTCACTTCAAACGTGGCAGTGGCTGAATTTCTTATGCCCGCTTTGTTTATTTTATATTTGTTATTTTATCCAAGACTGTTTTCTCTAGATCTCCTGATGCCAAGAATGTGTTAGATTGATTTTTTTTTTTAATTAAAAGAATTTGTTAGATTTTAGCTAGAGGCTTATGACATTCTATGCAGCCAAGTATGTGAACAAGTTATATTAAAAAAAAAGAACTTGTTATATTATGGTATCTCATACACACAGCCAAGTATGTGAACAAGTTATTATTCTTTTTTTTTTTCCTTTCTTAAATTTAAAACTTATTGGTTTAATTAGTCTTGAGTTAATTAATAATTAAAAGTTTCATCTAAAGTTTAATGACTTTCAACCAAATAAGACGAGTTGTTATTTCTTTCAATGATGTTATTATGTCTGTTATGGGGAAGAACCTTTATTCTTCTCTTTAAAACTCTCTTATAACACTCACGCACACGCTAGGAATTGTAAAGAAACTGAAGAAAGAAAAGAGATGTTCAGATGCATAAGTTGTATTGTTTGTTTGAGGCCCCTTTTGTGTTAAACTCTCCAAACTTCACGGCTAGTGCTTTGGGCTAGTATTAATTTGCATTTAACTTAATTAGCTCAAGCACATATACTTGAGTAATCGTGTGTTGGGTGGATGAAGTAGAGCGTGGTAGACGAAAGGAATAAGATGAAAAAATCTCACGTAAAATTTCGATAATTTTTTGTTCAAAAAACAATCGTCAAAGACAATATAAAAAAGATAGTCCTACTTGCCTAACAAGATAGGCTAACTAATTATTTAATTACCAACATTATTCAAATAACTAAGGAAACTGAATAAAAAGGTTAAATAATAATTAGGAAATAAATCAACTAAATACGAAGTTGGTCATATTTGTCCAAAAATGCAATCGCGATCTCGTCTCCATCATCCTCCCTCGGTTGGGAAGAATTCGACTGCGAATCCGAACCGGTCTCGTCTCCGTCAGAATTATCACCAGTGAACGACAACAAATACTTGACGTTGAAAACGTCAGACGTGTGAATGTGAGATGGAAGGCGGAGACGGTAAGCATTAGATTTATCTTCTCAAGCACCTTAACTGGACCAATCCTTCGGGCAGACAACTTGTTATACTCATGGGCCTTGAACCTGTCCTTCGTCAAAACCGCCCAAACAAAGTCGCTTACCTCGAATTCAACATGCCGATGTCAGGTGTCCGTCTGACGCTTATAAGAGGTCGTAGTTGCCTCTAACCGAGCAAGAGCCGTCGCATGAGTCCTCTGCAAATCCGAGATGAGTTCTGAAGCACGTCAATCGACATATGCGGCAGACGACAACACCACTAGCTCCGTCGGACCGCGTGGTTGAATCGCATAAACGACCTGGAATGGAGAGAAACCTGTGGCCCTATTGACGACGGATTTGTGAGCGAATTCGGCCTGGATCGAGCGTTGGTCCCAACTCCGGAGGTTATCACCCACCAAACAACAGAGCAGATTGCCCAATGATTGATTGACCACCTTTGTCTGGCCATCTGTCTGAGGGTGGTATGCACTGCTGAAGTCCAGACTAGTGTTTGCCATATGCCACAAACTCTTCCAAAAGTAACTCAAAAACCGAGTATCGCGGTCGGAGACAATAGCGGACTGTAGGCCATACAGGAGGTAGACCTCCCAGAAAAACAACTGCGTCACGCAAACGGCGTGGGTGGTACGCTTCCATAGAATTAAGTGCACCAGTATTTAAAAATGGTCCACCACCACAAAAATGGAATCGAAACCCTGTTGTGTACTGGGAAAGCCCAACGCAAAATATATACTTATCGTATGCGATGACTGAGACAGAATCGGAAGGGGGCGATACAAGCCGGCATTAGTCGCGACCCCTTTTGAAACCTGACAACATCTCACAAACCGCGTGACATCACGCCGAAGGGAAGACCAGAAGTACGATCAACGCAGCAACTCAACCGACCGGTCATGGCCCACGTAACAGGCACCATGAAGATCGGCAATCAGCTTGTGTCGCAGGCTGCAGTCTGACACACAAAGTAGTACATCACGAAATAAAAAACCCTCAGCGAGGGCGTAATCCACAAAGGATCCTCCGCCAGACGGCGCATAATTGGCCCGAAAAAAGGGTCACCAAGATAAGGTCGCGCAACATCTCAAACTCGACCACGAACACACGCATTCAGTCAATAAGAGTCTGCGGTATCGACCACTCTGTTCGACGTACCGGAATGATGCTTCAAAAAAAATGTAAATTGTTGTAGGAACCCGTCCATGGCGTATGCCTAGCCGAAATATTCTCCTGGATGTTAAGTGACGTAAGGTCATGTGGTCAATAGACAAGATAAATTCTCTGTGGAAAAGGTACTATCGCGAATGATGAATCACACAAACTACAACGTAGAAATCTACATCGCAGGTCCTGTACCAAACCCGAGGGCTAGATAAATTCTCACTGAAAAACAAGACTGGCAGACCATCCTGACTAAGCACGACACCAATCCCTACCTTCGAGGCATCACAAGAAAGCTCAAAAAGTCGTGAAAAATCTGAGAGCACTAGCACGTGTGCCAAAGTGAGCTGGCTCTTGATGAGAGCAAAGGCGTCCTCTGCTGCAACGTCTACGTAAAACACTTCCCAGTGAGACAATTAGTAATCAGGGCCATTAGCAAATTGAAGTGAGAAATAATCTGGCGATAGAATGAAGCAAGGTCGTGAAAGCTACGGGCCTCAGTAGAAAACGTAATATTATGGCAATCACGAATAGCGGCCACCTTGCTATTGTCTATCTAAATCCCATTGTCCGAGATCATAAATCCCAAGAAAAGAATTGAATCCACCATAAAGAAGCATTTACGTGGTGTCGCAAAAAAGGACTCGGCAACTAGAATAAGCAATACTGAACGAACATGCAACAAGTGCTCCACCACCGTATGGCTATAACTAAGAATATCATTGAAATAAACGATGACATACTTACCTAACAAATCACGCAACGCCTTATTCATCACTCTCACGAAGGTACTCGGCGCATTGGAGAGGCCGAATGACATGACTAGCCACATAAATAGTCCTTCCCAAATTTTGAACGTCAATTTCCATTCAATACCTGGGAGGATCCTAATCTGATGATACCCGCTGCGGAGATCCAAATTGATGAATACAATCGCATTGTGAAGCTGGTCCAATAAGTCGTCTAAACGAGGAATAAGGAAGCGATAACGGACCGTGATCTTGTTGATCGCGTGACTATCAACGCACATGCGCCACGAGCTGTCTTTCTTCGGAATAAGTAGGGAAGGAATCGCATAAGGACTCAAACTTCGATGCACCACGCCGCGCTAGAGAAGTTTCTCTACGTATGGTGGAAACTCCTCATGCTCTAAAGGACTCATCTGATAGTGGGGTTTGTTTGGCAGGAAAGCCCTCAGCACCAAATCAATGTGAAGTTGTATATCCTGCAAAGGCGACAAACCCGTTGGGATCTCTTCCGGTAAGACGTCAACAAACTTTGATAATAATGGCTGGATGGCGATCAACAGTACCCAGTCGCCGACGGGATCCGTGCCTAGCAAAAGAAGATAGACACAGTGCGCATCTCTTTCTCAAAGGCCGCATTGGAAAGAAAAAGGACTGGCGACAACGTGGAAGCTGGCAAAAGGCGAGGCGGTCCGAGATGCAAAACGACCTTAACACCTCCAAAAAGAAAATTGTAGGTGTTATGTCGACCGTCATGTGTAGTGGCACGGTCGTACTGCCAAAGAAGACCTAAAAGCAGATGGAAGGCATTCATTGGTACCACATCGCAACAAATCTGATCTCGATACCTTGGCCCAACAGATAATAAATAAAAATACAACGACCCACTGTGACCGCTGTGCCTTTATGGATCCAGGAAAGAGCATATGGCTGTGGATAAGGTTCTGTCGAAAGTCCCAGCTTTTCCACTGCCTCTTCCAGAGAGACGTTCTCAAATGAACCAAAATCGATAATGAATCAGCACACGCGATCACCCACAGTACACGTACACTAAGAAATATGGTGCCGCTCCACCAGTTCGTTGCTTGACGAAGAACAAATGCTCTTTTCACATTGTCGTAAGATTCTCTTCGACGACCTCCAGCTCCTCGTCGAAAATGGGTGGTCCATCATACACGTCGCCCTCTCTATACGTCTCACTCATCAACAAATAACGTACATGAGCCCGTTCTTTGTGGACACGTCATCTGACCATGGCCGAACTCCCCGCACCCAAAACAGCGCAGCACAGAGTCGCGCGCTGACCCCTCTGGCCACCTGTTGCTGTTGTTGTGCTGCTCAGGCCCGAGTTACCAGCCCAATTCGCTCCCTGGCCCATTGAAGAAGACCCTGCAGACATCCCGTCCCATCCCCAAGAGGAAGGCCCGTACCCACAACAGATGTACCAGTTCCTCCCTGTGGAGCTGGCAAAAAAGTCGACGACGTACGCCGAGCCTGTTACTGCTCTACCATGATAGCACATTGATGAGCATCGGACATCGAATCTAGAATAAATAGGTTCAATGTGACTTGAATCGAAATCCGAAAACCACCCACATAACGAGACACAAGTTTATCGAAAGTCTCATGCAGCCGATATATTTCTTATGTATATTCGTCAACCGTATACGATCCTTGTCGCAAGTTCTAGAATTTTTTTATAAATAGTGCGTGCATAATTAAATGGAAAAAATTTGCGTTCGAGATGCTTACGAAATTTCGCTCAAAAAGTAATCTTCAATTTACCCATACAATGTCGCCTTCTTTTAACTGCATGAACCAGGCCGCTGCACAATCCCGCAGCCGTGTCGCGATAAATGCCACCTGTCGATCATTGGGGACCTCCTTGAAGTTGAGAATCGACTCCAGTGCAACAAGCCATTGAGAAACTCCGTGGCGTCGAGCCCGCCCGAATATTCTGGCTTCTCTACCTAAAAGCTCACCTCCCAGCGGTTGTCGTTGTCGTCCCCTGCGCAACGGTGTCCGCATGGGGCGTTTTAGCCTTCATCGTCCCGGTATTCCATACGCCGCTCGCCAAGGTCATCTTCTTGTTGGTCCCATCGGATGCCGAAGTGGTTGACGTCCGATAGGGTTTCCTAGCCGTCCTCTAAGTCGTGGGTCGACCGTGGCGAACGCGGTCCTGGCACCCCGAACGGCCCTCTTTGCGTCGGGCATTGAGCGCGATGGTCAGCAGAGTGCTGATATTGTTGATGATAGCCGATGGGAATCAATGTTTTGTGTAGAAGGACCATTTTACGATGGATCGCCGGTTTTTTATGACGAACCATTTTACGTGGTCCGCCGATACTTGATGAAGAGCCTCCGGTGACGGAGAAAAATCTTTGCGGGGACATGAGAAATTGAGAATTGTTGAGAATGTAGTTGTCTGCACGGATGGAGATGGCTGCAAAATTCGTAGTGCATCGGTGTCAATTGATTTAGATTCAGATATTGATACATCCATTGCTTGTGATTTTTGTGATAAGTGGTACCATGTTTTTAATGTGGGATTTGATCCTGAAGGCAGATGTGCTAGCTCTTGGTTGTGCTCAAGGTGTATTGATAAAGTGTCTTTATCTGGAATAGTCTTGGCATCTATTGTTGTGGTATATGTTGTTGATGATGGTGAGACGGTTGTAGTCGTATTCGTGTTTGTTGAAATTCAAGGGAACGTTGAACTGGTTGGGCGACGTTCAACCTTCGTGTTCAACCAAGGGAAACGACGGGGGTTTCGTACCATGAATTCGACACCACACGCCGGCCACAGGAGCGCATTGTCTTCGAGGGCGAAACCTTTCGAATCGGGGGAGAATCGTGTCGACCAATATTATCATAATAATTGTCTTTATTTATCTTCACTAGGTGGACAAATTAAGGTTTAGGGTTAGAGAGCCTTTTATAAAGGACTCACTCTAGTTTATTTTCTTGGTCGATTATGAATATGATGAATTGATATCGTATTTAGGTGTTCGTGAGATTGCGATCTCATTAATATTGTCTCACTCGTACGCTTCCCTACATCGTTGGACTGAAAAGTTTTCAAACTAATAATCAGGTCCAGATATCTCAGGAGACATAACTTCGATTGCACTATATAATATTTATAAAATATATGGCGTCAACCCAGATACCTACACGAACACTAAATTACAATCCGAGGGTCAAGAATATAAACTCATATGATAAATTGAGACTTCAAAACTACAACACACATTCGAACTCCCCAGCAAAATGAATACTCCATTTTCAAAATAAAAATATTGAAGTAGTGATGTTTTATCACAAATTTCAAATTTCTCTTCTTCACTTTGGTGCAGGAACATGACTTCCACCAGTAGTAGGCCTGTAATGAACAATCATATAACATGTTTAAAAACACTCACAAAAAATGTAATAGCAATAATAACATTTTGGTATGTTTGGATTGCTTTAATTAATTTTTTTATTTTTTTTTTGGCCCTTTTGATAAATAATGGGAAAATATATATTTACTTGGGATTAAACATATTTTGCACCAAAAGAAAAAAAGGATGCAGCATAAGAGAAAACTGTCGTGAACTCAATCGCGATTTGTGAAATTGGGAATTTTAGGGTTCCGATGACGAAATTTGGGGACGAAATGGTGAAACGTTGTGAAGAAGAAAATGAAGTTGTTGACGTTTTTATGTGACTTAAGCTGGTAGTGGAGATTTCGACACGTGGCAGCTTGAGGAAAATTCATTAATTCAGCCTCTTTACTTTTAGTAGGACACTTGTCTTTATTTCATTGAAGGATTTAGCATCTTTTTGTTATGAGAATTGTTTGTAACATGTGGTTTTGGGGTTGGTCCCACACATGGTGGTTATATTTGTAGCAGAAAACTTGAGTAAAGGGATATGAATGAAAAATCTATTTTCTCCCGTCTATTTTCTCTCTCTCTCTCTATCTTTCTCTCTCTCTATATCCCTCTGTCATCTTCTTCCCCATTTATCCTCTAATTCATACATAGATAAATATCACAAACAAATATATAATTCATAACCAGCCCATCACAATTGGTATCATCCATGGCAGAAGCTACTCGTTTTAAGGACCTGCAAGAAGCTCACAAAAAGTTAGATCAAAGCCTGCAAACTGAGAGCCTCAAACGTGATGCTGCAGAAATGAAATTGCAGGATCGCATGCATGAACTTAGTTCAGATTTCAATGGCAAATTCGAGCACTTATCCAACACCTTAGCTGCTATGCAGCTGCAGCTCCTTAACATGAGTAAGGTAAACAACAATTTCACTGAGTCTATCCTGGGAAACCCTGACAAACATATTCATCATCATAACCCATCTATCATCAGTCCTCTCCCAAAAATCGAATTCCCTAAGTTTGATGGAAACCAACCCAGAGCATGGATCCTCAAATGCCAGTCCTATTTCAAGCTAATTCCCAACATACCTGACCCACAGAAAGTTATTTTGGCCAGTATGCATCTAGAGGGTAAGGCAGCTCAATGGTTCCAACACTTCTCTACCAAACAGGGTGATTTGACCTGGCCTCAATTCCTAGATGTCATTTCAGCACGATTTGAGGACCTCAAGGAAGCTAAGATTATTGCAGAATTTAACAAACTTAAACATACTCATTCCTACTCTGATTATGTGGAGAAATTTGAAGAGCTGAAGTCTTGTATGTTGTTGCTCAACCCAAGGGGTTACTCTGAGGAATACTTCATTGCTAGCTTTGTAAGTGGTCTTAGTGAAGACCTACAGGCATTCATTCAGATGTTTGAACCTCAATCTTTACAACAGACTATTGACTTGGGGCAGAGACAACTTCTCACATTGGAGGCACTAACAAAGAAACTCAAAGGCAACACAAGACCTACACCACAACCCTACCCACCTTTCAAAAGGACTGACTCTACACTACAACAACCTGCCCACAGAGGATATCCTGCAACTACTCCCTCCAACTTCAAGTTGTTAACATCTGCTGAAATGGCAAAGAGAAGGGAGAAAGGGCTTTGCTATAACTGTGATGAGCCATTCTCAAGGGGACATAGATGCAAAAACAGAATCTCCTATATGATCATGACAGAGGAAGAGGAGTCCCTCTACAGCCAGGTGCTTGATGAGCAACCAGACCCTGGAATTACTGAAGAGGAAGTAATGGAGGAAATTCATGTCACCCAAGCTATCATGGGTGAAGCTGGAGTCACCACAATGAGAGTGATGGGCACAGTGGGCAAAGAACACCTGCATATTCTTATTGACACTGGTAGCACACTCAGTTTCATACAGGAGGCCACTGCAAGAAAACTAGGTTGCCTACTTACTAAGGTCAAACCCATTATGGTCAGAGTAGCTAATGGAGACAAAATGATCAGCTCATTCAAAGTGACAAATTTCAAATGGAGGATACAGGGCCACTTATTCACTTTCTCTCCCCGGGTGTTGACTAATGAAGGCTATGATTTGATCTTGGGTGGTGATTGGTTGAAGTCTTGCACACCTATTGAACTGGATTATTCTAAAATGACTTTCACAGTTACTCAACAAGACAAGAGGGTCAGGATACAAGCTATCACATCAGGTGGTGAATGTCAGCTAATCTCAGGCCCAGTCCTTTACAAAATGGTGCACCAGGAATTTTCTTCCCAGATTGAAGAAATTTACTGGGTTAAGATGCAACAGGGTATGTCTACTCTTAATCCCTCCTTACAGGACCTGTTAGATGAATACTCTGATGTGTTTGAAGAACCCCAGGGCCTACCTCCTATCAGGGGGGTGGAACACCAAATTATTCTCAAAGATAAGAGTTTGCCCAAACATCAATATCCTTATAGGGTATCACACAGTCAGAAAGGGGAGATTGAAAAGATTGTGGGTGAGTTACTGGCATCAGGCTTAATTCAACACAGTAATAGCCCATTTGCCTCACCTGTCTTGTTAGTCAAGAAGAAGGACCTCACTTGGGGGATGTGTGTTGATTATAGGTATCTTAATAGCCTCACTATTAAGCATGATTATCCTATTCCTATTATTGATGAACTTTTAGATGAATTACATGGGGCACAGTTCTTCTCAAAGATTGATTTAAGGTCAGGTTATTTCCAGATCCTTATGAAGCCTGAAGATAGACAATACACAGCTTTCAATACCCACAATGGGCAATTTGAATTCTTAGTCATGCCTTTTGGGCTGTGCAATGCACCAGCCACCTTTCAATCTCTCATGAACCAAGTTTTTCAGCCCATGTTGAGGACCTCAGTTCTAGTGTTTTTTGATGACATTTTGGTTTATAGCAAGACATGGGATGACCACTTGCAACACCTCAGAGATGTTTTGGATCTGCTGAGGACACACAAGCTGTTTGCAAAGCAAAGTAAATGCCATTTTGGCCAAGAGCAAGTGGAGTATTTAGGCCACTTAATTTCTAAGCAAGGAGTGGCTACTGATCCTAGCAAAATTGCAGCCATGGTAAAATGGCCAACACCTACAACAATCAAGCAACTGCGGGGTTTTCTAGGTCTTACTGGTTATTATAGAAGGTTCATACAAGGTTATGGGATTATCAGTAAACCCTTAACTAATTTGTTGAAGAAAGGTGCATTTACCTGGTCAACAGAGGCAGACAAAGCTTTTCAAACTCTTAAAATGGCAATGGTGGAAGCTCCTGTCTTAGCCTTACCTGATTTTACCAAGCCTTTCTTACTTGAGACTGATGCCAGTGGCTTAGGAGTTGGTGCCATCCTCATTCAAGAGGGCAGACCAATTGCCTATATGAGTAAAGTACTTTGTCCTAAGAACCAGGCTCTTCCTATTTATGAAAGAGAATTCTTGGCCATCCTTATGGCCACTCAAAAATGGAAACACTATCTCATGGGCTACAAATTCATTATTAAAACTGATCAGCAAGCCCTCAAGCACTTGTTGGATCAGAAATTAGTGTCTCCTTTACAACAAAAATGGGTCTCAAAACTCCTGGGAATGAACTATGAAATTCAATACAAGAAGGGTTGTGATAATAAAGGTGCTGATGCCTTGTCCAGAAGTGGTGTCCATGAGGACTGTCAAGCCATCTCTACAGTTATTCCAACATGGATCAAACAGGTCAGCCAAAGCTACCTTGTTAGCCCCCAGTGGAAAAAGATCATGGAAAGCAAACTACTACATCCTACTACTTATCCAGAGTATGAGTTCAAGGGAGATTTGCTCAGATACAAAGGCAGAATTGTTATTGGAGATGATCCTGCCCTGAAGAAATCCCTTTTAACTGAAATTCACAATTCAGCCTTAGGTGGACACTCAGGTGTGCAAGGGACTTACATGAGGCTAAAGAAACTCTTTTACTGGCCCAATCTTAAAAAAGAAGTTACAGAATGGGTAAGGAACTGTGACATATGTGCCAGAACAAAGCCTGATAGTGGGGGATATCCAGGACTCTTACAACCCCTACCTATTCCTTCTCAAGCATGGTCTCATATCTCCATGGACTTCATTGAAGGCCTTCCCAAGTCAATGGGCAAAGATGTCATATTGGTGGTAGTGGACAGATTCACCAAATATGGCCATTTCATAGCTCTGTCTCACCCCTATACAGCATCATCAGTCTCTAAGCTATTTTTGGACTCAGTCTACAAATTACATGGACAACCTCTTAGTATTGTCTCTGACAGGGACAAGGTTTTTACTAGTTCATTTTGGCAGGAACTATTCAAGTCAATGGGCACTAGCTTAGACCTTACCTCATCCTACCACCCCCAATCTGATGGTCAGACAGAAAGGTTAAATCAATGCCTTGAAAGTTATTTAAGGGGCATGATTTTTAATTGTCCTAAACAATGGGCAAAGTGGTTGCCCTTGGCTGAGTATTGGTATAATACCAATTACCACACCAGCCTCAAATGTACCCCGTTTGAAGCACTTTATGGCTACCCACCTCCCTACTTTTCTCTAGAGCCTAACATTCCACTCCAAAACACAGAAGTCATTGATGTACATCAACAAAGG
>CACSLK010034050.1:4907363-4924972 GCA_902706635.1 Striga hermonthica | reverse complement strand
CTTGTATTTGGAATTCAACACTTGAACTTGGGATTAATTGTAAGTTTTTCTCTTTTTATTCAATTCCTGGAAATGGTTGATTTGGAGAGAATGATTGATTGTGTTGAATCGATTTTACGTAGCTAATTCTTATTGCTAGGGATAGGGGATGATTGTTCTTGTTTGAATTGCATTTTGTCGGGCTTGAATTGTTCGTTCTTATGTTAGTTGATTTAATTCAGAATTGATAAAATTGAGCTTGATAGTTTGATATAATCGAAGGGTGACACTTCGATCTCGTAATTGGTAACAATTGGATATTGAGTTGTCAAGTTTGGTTTTATTGATTTTCTATGATTAGTTGATTGAACACCTTCTAGTCTAATTAGCGACTTTTAGAACCGAAAGGGGAGAAGTCGTAGACTTAGGTTCACATGAGGTAGACGATTTTGTAACTGAATAGTCTATAGGTTTTGGGTTGAAATACGCGCTTGTCGATGACCCGTCCCTTGTTACGAAAAAGTATTGGGATGGGATAATTGGCCTGTGGTGTATGCTCGAGTTTATTCGTCTATGTTTAATCCCTTGTTACGAAGAGTTATTGGGAGTGAACCGCTAGATGTCTAAGCGAGAGCGTCAATCTGGAATAGAATGTTTTATGTACCGGCTTTGCATATAGAACTTGAATTAATTATCCCCGACTCCCTAGCTTCTTCATCTTTACTTCGTTTATCTTTTTAGGTAGATTATGCTTTTTTCTTATTTCTTAGCTGATAATTTCTCAAACCCACTATCTGATTAGTATGTTTAGGATTTATTTTCTTATTATGTGTGATCGATACCAAAGCTGAATTCCGAACTGTCTTCCTCGTGAGATCGACTCGGGGAACGAATCTTTTGATTCGGTACTCGGTAAAAAGAATAATTTGTGCTACAACAAATTTGGCGCCGTTGCCGGGGAAGGCAAGTAGGATATTTGGTTTTGATATTGATTTTATTTTCCGTGTTTCTCTTGTTTTTGTGATTTTCGTATTTTTGTTCTCTCTTTTGTGCATATTTGTTTTTCTTTTTGTCTTGCTTGTTTCTGTTTTCTTTTTCTTTTCTTTTCGTGGCTACGTGTGGTTGTTCTGCTTTGGTGTGCAGGTATCATGAGCTACAACCGTACTTCTTCCTATTCGCACACCCAACCTTGGGTTGACGAGTCGGGCTACCACACCGGGTACCACGTCCAGTCTTACCCCTACTCTTCCGAGCAATACTGAGATCCCTTCCCGGTCGAGCAACATTACGAGTCCCACGAGTTCAACGAGAAGCTCGACCGTATCTATGAATTTTCAACATCCCGGTTAGCTCAGGAGGAAGAAACCGCAGCCCAGTGTGCCCAACCACCTCCTTACCATGATTCTTGGGACTTCGGCCAGACTTTATCATATCCCTACGAGCAGCAGTGGGATTACGGGCCTATTGAGCAGCCATATGAGTCTTTCGAGGACTCTTCTGAGTACAATGCAAAGCTCGACCAGGCTCTCGCTCTTCTAGCATCCCAAACGGCCCGAAGGAGCAATCTGGAGTCCAGAATCGAGAATCTTGTGGAGCGCGTGCAAGCCTTAGAGGATCGAGTTACCAGTGTCACTCCCGAGCCCACCGCTGAAGGCGAATCTACACATAAGAATGAAGCTCGGGAGGCTGCTTTGACTTATGATGAAAAGCTCGACCTCATCCTCGCTCGCATATCTGCCCAGACCACTCGAGATGTGGAGATTGAGCTCGGATGTGCTCGACTGAGCGTACAGATGGAGATTCTTACAGCACACATCGACTCAATCGAGGCACAAGTCGACGTCCCTTACCCTATGCTTGATACTCAAGCCCGCACGATGAAGCAAATGTGTGAGGCTGAAGAAGAAGATGATGAGCTCCAGCGAGACATTGATGATATTTCAGAGGAGGAGATCCATGGGCTTGATTCTCAAGTCCCACCTCCCACCTTCGAGTTAGAGCACCCGTCTTCGAGGCCCTTACACTGTGTTACAAAGTTGGGAGGATTCAGTTCGACTTGCTCCACTGATGAGCTTATATTTTCGGAGGAAGACGATAGAGCTCGAGTGGGAAAAGCTCTACGTCTAGAGTTGGGTATTGCTCGTGCCCGAACCTGCTTCGCCCAGAACATTGCCATTCGGATACACTGTGCCAGCCTTCTCGCCCAACTTCCCATGCTACCACTTCTGGAAAACACGAAGGCATGGCACGACCGTCACTTCTTTCTGGACCCCGGATGAGTTCTCTTCAGGTTCGTCAAGCTAATGACGTAAAACAAGCGCTTCTTGGGAGGCAACCCAAGTGATTTACTGCTTTCTTAGCTATCTATCATGATGCAATGATGGTTCGTAGGAACTCTCAAGTATTGAAATAATGCATTAATTTCATTCATATGGGGATTGTAAGAAATGTGGGCAATTGTAATAAAATTTTGTTTGTACCGATTTTACGCTTCTAATTTTCGTAAGTAGAAGAGTTAGAATGAAATCCCAAAATCATATTAGGTAGAATGAGAAACTAATTATATGGTGAAATGGCGGGGAATTCAAGTTTATGTAACTAATAATTGAGTTTAAGTAACTCAAAGATTGTAGGATTCACAAACTTTTGTCTTTGTCGAATGTTTGGACAAGTCAAACAAGCCATAACCATGCGATATGCATGCTAGACAAAATGTACATTTTAAAAAAATAATCGTTCAATGATTTGGAACATCAATATTGTAGATGTTATATCATGTTTATTTTCTGTTTGCCGAGAGATTTACAAAAGAACAAACATTACCTACGTGTACTGTACGTGCATTCCAGTTAAATTTACATTTATTTATTGCTATCACCATATTAATACAAAATACTAATTTTCCAATATAATCCTTATATGTTAATCATATCTATTAATATATAATAAGGATTAACTTAATTAATTATTAGAAACTATTTCCCGCCAAAAACATTAATTACTGACTATAAATAGTAATTTAACATAATTTCATAAAATCACTCTTAATTATCCCCGATTAACATTAATTTTTGTATGGAATGGAATAAAACTTATTTTTTCACGCCATTATTTCCGATAAGGAATGTACATACCCAAATTTCCTATATCCGCTGTGTATGGAACCTACATAGCGATTTTTGTGGCTCCATTAACAAAACAAGCATTAATTGCACATAATTTCTTAAAATCGCTCTTATTTATTTCCGATTAACAGCAATTGTTTATGAAATAAATCATTATTTCACGCCAAGATTTCTGATTTTTTGTGGCTACATTAACATAACATCGAGCATTAATTGCAATAGATATATACTATGGAATAAATCTCCTATTTTTAAGCCTCCATATAAATCTATAAATCATTTATATGATAAAATCGCAACAATTTATTTTTATTTAAATAATTTTTTATCAATCACTTTTTTCGGTACCAACGTATATAAAATGATATTCACTACCACAGTTATTTCTTCACGTCATTCACGGCGTTCAGAAAAAAAAAATTATACAGATAAATTTTAGAATACAACAATAATATCATGCCGCTGGTCTGTGATACACTCAATTCCTTGAGTAGAACAAACAAAACTTATTTTCGATTGAAAGCAGTCCGAATATTTGAAACGCAACACGAACGAGAGTGCTGAAACGCATTCCATATACTGTTTCATGTGTAAATATTTTCATTAGTAATATCAAATTTATAAATTTATTTTATAAATTTATTTATATTAGTATTCTGAATAATTTATTTGCTTTTGTGAAAAAATATTTTAATTAATATTTATAAATTTATTTTGTAGGGTGCATTTATTAAAGGCATAATACGTTCTACAAATATGGGAGCATTTCGAGGTGTATGCAATCATCAACTATGTCGTTGAATTTAATCATGGGAAGAAAGATATCATAAACAAGAATCAGAGTCAGTCTTTATCACATGTTGGAATGTTTTTGAAAAAAACCTGTTTTTAGTCATGGCCAGTTATACGTCGATGTTTCACGTGTTACTAATAGGAATGAGTTGAAAATATTAGTTTGTGCGAACGATGAGTTACCCAGTAATCAAACTAACAACGTTGTATATAAGAAGGTTTTTAATAATGTATAACTTTTTACCAATGACGATTTTATGTTTTCTTTATGAATGTCATACGTATTATAATAACTTATTAATTAATGACCTTTTAATTTTTTAAAATTTTTCAAAACATGTACTAGCCCGTGCATCGCACGGGTTACGTAAAAATGAAAAATATTATCTCCAACACAAAACTCAATACTCTTTTTATTCCGAATCATTTCGCAATAAATTTTGCTTTGATTTATTAGGTGAAAATTCGTTGGCATTTATTGAGATTCCAAAAACTCAAACCGAATTTAACCGCGGAGCAATAATTATATAATAAATACACAGACTTATGTCCAGATTATTATTATTATTATTATTATTTTATTGAAATCCAATCTTATTTTATTTTCCCTCCTCACAATAGATTTGATATAACCAACTCGTGTGATATTTCAATTAAATTCGTCATTGTGACATCATTTTGTTTCACCATTTTCCATGTCAAAATTCGAAATACAACACGCTTTTACGAGGGAAAAAGGAACAACAAAAAATTTATTCATTCTTCACCACAGAAAAAAATAAATCCATTACACATTGAAACACGAAATTAAATGAGGCGATTTAGATGTAATAATTAGGACATAAATCGACATTCAATACTTATTAAAAAACAAGCACAATAATAATAATAATAATAATAATAATAATAATAATAATAATAATAATAATAATAATAATAATAATAATTTTATATGGGCTTATATATTATGAAAATCCATTGGCATTAGGGTGCTGAGGTTAACGGGCCTCATGTAGGCTTTGTCACCCGTTAAAATTTGTTGGACTATAATTCGGTTGGCCTTTTCAGAGGGGTGAAATGGGTCCCAGAAGGCATAGGCGTCTCTGTTTGGGCACAAGTTGGAGGCTGGCGTGCAAAGCCCAATTCCATTGTATGGGCCTTGCCCACAACATGCTATCTTTGATGTCACAAATCCTGCATTGCATAAAAGATAACAACTTTCATTCACTCATCAAATTATTTATTACCATGTTTTCTTTATTTATAAATAAATATAATCACGGAAAATGTTACAGTCCCATTACGAAACCATTCCGTCGAAATTTGTAACCGTTAGATCATCATGTAACCGTCGTGGATAGTTGATCTAACGGTTACAAACTCCGACGAAATAGTTCGGACCGTAGAATCTCCCCTGTACTATATACCTACCATAGGCCTGAGGATTGGAAATGAAGTCCATATGCATTGCATATGTATTGGCTGCTATAAATACATCTTCTCCAATCTCACTGTTGAGGCTGCCCAGCATCTGAGTCAACTGTGGGTTGAAAAGGCTCGCAGCTCGCATCAGCTCCACCGCACACTCCCCGGCCCGACTCCTCTGGGCAAGTTCAGCCGGGACGCAGCCCATTGGGCCCGTCCCGGTCACAAGAACTCTTCTTCCTCCTAAATCGTAAAGCCTCTGCAAGTGTGAAAAAAAAAAAATCACTTTTAACTTTCTTTTCATTCCTACATAAGTATAAATGATATTTATTTAGATGCGAGCGACTTTACCCTCAAAACCTTGCGGTATTCGGAAATCAAATACGAAACATAGTCCGGCAGAGAAAATTGTCGGGATCTTGCAGAAAACGGCACTAGATAATAGTTGTTGACAAAATCGTTGCCGCCAAGAGTCATGAGCACAAGAGCTCGGTTCACAAGTATCCTCGTTTGCTCGGCCCCTATTAAGTCCGCCACACGCGATTGGTACTGCTCGAAGTACTCTAATTGCTTTCCAATCCGAATAATATTCAACTACAAAAATTAAAAGATGAATCAATAGCTAGTGTGTAATCATGTAAAAAAAAAAGTCTAAATAAAACATTACTTCATTTGAGCAATGTCCTTTTATTGCTTGATTTGTAAAAGCAGAATTTATAGCTTCTAAAGGTAAACACAAAAACAACATGGAATAATCTGTCATTCAATTGGCTTACTATTAATAGTAAGAGTTCAGATAATAAAATAATTAGTAAGTCAATAAAACATACAAATTGGATGCCAGTGTCATTAAGGATTCCAACTCCTGCAGAAGCAAAATTGGCCCCAACTAGAAGCTTCTCACCCTTGAGCAAAGGGCTCAAGTATGGCATTGTAGGCTCACTTTTCATATGCTCACCTAGAAGTTACGACATAATTATCTTATTAGATATAGTTATGAAAAACGCGTGTAAATTATATGATTGTATATATATCAACTGTACGAAATCTTACTAATAATATCGGGGATGTTTAAACCATTGGAAAAACGGCCGGTGGGACGATGAGTTGGATAGTCGATGCCATAAGGAGGAGAGTCGGCACGGGCAGTAGTGATAAGGTAATTGTTATTGCCGTTATCAACAAGCGAGTCTCCAAACACGAAAAACGATCGTGCCTCGGCTTGTGTAGCAATGTAATGTGAGGAAAATGCAAGAAGGATTAGGCTTACAAGTGCCCATGCAAATGAAGTTGAGAACAAGAGTGCCATTGTTGTGTGTGTGAACAAAAAGTTTGTGAGTAATATTATGCAGTGTGATGTAATTGAGTGTGAGTTGAGTGTGACAATGTGATGGGATATATTCCTTTATATAAAGGCTTTTGGAGAGATTGTGTTTTGGAGGTGCAATAAATGGTGATTGGTGGACTAGAGTCATGGAAGCATGAAAAAGCAGAGGGATTCATATAGTACCATGTACTTGATGAAAAAGCACCACACCAAAGATTTCATATTATTTACTTCTAATTATAAATAAATAAAAAAAAATTATTCAAGAAAAGGTTACACTTTTACAATTCTAGCAGGACCTAACCTTAGGATCAAAAGTTTAGTATTGGGAAAATTACACTTTACCTACCTAACTATACGGAAATTTATACTTTGCCCATAAAACTTCGTTTTTTTTTTTACACTTTGTCTATCTAACTTTGATTTTTTTTAAATAAAATGAATAAAATATTTCTTTTGCGAAATCTGATTCGGAGTGTTACCGTAAGAATCTGACTTTTTTGGAAACCGTTAATTTTAATCTGATAATAAAAACGGTTATAAATATTTTAACCGACTAACGTCGGGTCAAAAGCTGATTTAAAGTACTGAAACTGTAGCGGGAACATTAGCGTAGCCAAAACATAACATGTACATATAAACAAATATCCTGAACAGCTCGTCAGCTCACTCCTCGTCCCCGACTCTGTGACCTGAAAAACATGAAATACGTGGGGGCGTGAGCACCAAAACACTGTGCTCCGCAGAAACTCATACTGAAGTAAACAGTGAAAATAATAACAATATCATGATCCTGGCATACATAACTGAACTGAACTGAAACTGAAACCGGTACTGAATAAACATGAACTGATACCGATATCGTAATAATCATCACTTGACTGATAACTAAACATCTGCCAGCATAAAATGCCGGACACCATGTGCACACTCTAGTGGGCAGATTAAGGCCACTAGAACCCAGAATGGACCGGCGATCATTCCGAGCAGATATTGATAATACATACCTCAAACATGGTAGCGTAATTATAATCAATGTAATACCCAGTCTGAGTCCCCACCTGAACTGCTGATCTGAAACTTTAGTATGAGTTTCTGCGGAGCACAGTGTTTTAGTGCTTACGCCCCCACGTATTTCATGTTTTTCAAGTCACAGGGTCGGGGACGAGGAGTGAGCTGACGAGCTGTTCAGGATATTTGTTTTGACATGTATATGTTATGTTATGTTTTAGCCACGCTACATTTCCGCAAAAATTTTCAGTACTTAAACTCAGTTTTTGATCCGACGTTAGTCGGTTAATATATTATATAACCGTTTTATTATCAGTTTAAAATTAACGGTTTTTCAGACTAAAGTCAGATTTTCACGGTAGCACTTCGAATCAGTTTTCGAAAATAAAAAGAAGCATTTTATTAAACACTTTGCCAATTTCCGGTCACCGCCGACCTCATAAACCAATACGTGGCTTTTGTGCTTTATTGCCACGTGTCGCCGACAGTGACCAGAAATGGCAAAGTTTACAAAAAGTCAAAGTTAGGTAGGCAAAGTGTAAAAAAAATAAAAATTTGTGGGCAAAGTGTAAATTTTCGAATACTTAGGTAGGTAAAATGTAATTTTTCCTTATTTTTTTGTTTAGATTAATGGCTTTAAAATTTTTTTCTAGCTGCCTAAATTGCAAATTTGGTCGTATTAGGTTATGAATATAGCAATTTAGATCACAATGAAGTGACATACTACATATTTTGAGTTTTATAATTTAAAATTTTGCTGACATTTTAGTTATTTGGCCATGAAAATTCCAAATATATATATTTTAGGATGAATCTTGAGTAGAAATTAAAAAATTTATTGCAATTTTGAGGGAGAGCTTTGCCGCCCTTGTGGTCCTACCCGGCTCGATTTCGGATTAGTCGGTTCTCCTGTGGATCCGGAAACCGGAAGGTCCCTGTACCAAAAAAAAAAAAATTGTTGCAATTTCATTTATTTTACCGTCAAAAATGACAATTTTAACGGTCAAAGGACCGACGTTTCCAATTTTAATAGTCATTTTGACTGAAATTTGAGCAAAAGTTTAAATAACAAGTGTTAAATTGTTATATGTAGGAAAAACCATCTAAACGCATGGCGCAGTGCCGTCGCCCCAAATCCCCTCAACCCTAGTCGCCCAACTCGCGCAGTGTCGTCACCCCCTTAACGGCGGTCTGGAGCCGTCGGTCGACGGCCTCCACCGCTCACTCAAGTCGGACCTGCGCTCGTCTCCATTCGTTGGCCTTGTTCCAGATTCGTGAGGGTTTGGCGGCGGTTGAGGTGGTTCGGGTCGCAGTGGCCGCGCTTGGTTGTGGCTTCGTCCGTCGAGGTGTCCATGGCTGAGTCGTTGCCTCATCGGTCTCACTCCTCTTCCCGTCATCTGTGGCTCTGTCCTTCTGCACCGGTGAAGCAGTGCCTGGGAAGGCAAGCTTCCGTCCTTGATGATCGGCAGCGTCGTACGGTGGTAAGCTTCTCTTTTGCTGCTTTGTCTCGGTTTCATTTGCTGCGACAGGTGGAGGGCTTCTCGTTGGTAGGCTGAGATCTTTAGTCCAGGGGCTGAGAATCTTGGCCTCCATCGTTTTGGTCTCATCTCCTCGGTTTTCTGAGGTGCTGCTGGCTGCTTTTGGGGATTGGACTGATAAGATGGCTCTCTTGGTTG
Source organism: Striga hermonthica (assembly GCA_902706635.1). Taxonomy (NCBI): domain Eukaryota; kingdom Viridiplantae; phylum Streptophyta; class Magnoliopsida; order Lamiales; family Orobanchaceae; genus Striga; species Striga hermonthica. Next base: position 4,915,637 of record CACSLK010034050.1, on the reverse strand, counting down.
GGTCATTTGGACGATGCCTAGCATTGTAGGCTTTCGGCACTTTCCTCTTCTATTTCAGCTGCCGGGTCGGGTTGGTTGAGGCTACCTAAGACTGCGTTGGTAGTATTGTGGTGGAGTCGGTTCGGCTGGAGGTCGGTTGTTCCTACAATTGTGTGGAGTGCGGGCTAAGCCCTTGGTTAGTGTTGGATGGCCGAGCATTCGCCTTGCTAGGCCTTATGCAGTGGTGGGCGGAGGTTGGTTCTCCGAAGCTGGCTTCGGTTTTGGTTTATTCGGCTGACATTTGGATTCGACTGTTATGGGGGACGTTTTATTTTATTTTGTAGTTGTTTGTCTCGTTCGTGTTGTGTTGTGCGAGTTTTGTGTCTTTTGTTTTCATTTGTGTTTTAGTGTTTTTGGTTTGGGCCGTTGGCCCCTGTTTACCTGGGTGTTATATTTATTCTCCTGTGGGGAGCCAACACCTAGGCATTCTCTTTGAGGGGAGCTTTTAGTTTTGTGATTGTGTTCTAGTTGTGGTTTTCTCCCGTTGGGAGCCAGTTTCTAGTTGTTCGGTGTTTGAGATAGGTTTTATTCTGGCGTTGCCAGCGATTCTAGGCGGACTTCAGTCTAGCCTCCCAGTTTGTAATTCCGCACATTTGTGCGCCTTTTATATGTTTCTTCTATCGTTTCGGAAAAAAAAAATGTTATATGTAACTATAGTGGAACCTACTTTCATTTTTTAATAGGAAAAAAAAAATTATAATTTAGCATTTTTTTTTTACATAACTAACAATAATACAAAGCCCGTGAACTACATGATGTTTCATAAAAAACTAATTGTGCAAGAAAAAGTGAAAAATATGAAATTCTTATTGTATAAAAAACTATGAATAATTAATAAGAAAGTAATTTTTTAATATTATTTCAAATCTGTAAAATATTTTATGAAGTGTTGTTTGTTTTATTTGATATATATTTAGTTTTGTTAAAAGTAAATAATAATAATTATTTTATTCTACATTTAATATAACGCACGTGAACAAAACATAGGTGCTGAGAAATTAAATATTTGTATAAAAATAAAGAAGTGAAGAAATTTATATTCTTATAATAAAATGATAAGAACTTAAAGATATAACTAATAATTAAAAAATAAAATATTTAATTAGCTAAAATAATACATATATTTTATACTCTTATTTAACAAAATGATAATTTACCCACACACAACATAATTACAATATATTAAAACTTGAAAAAACTAAATTAATTAATAATCAAATTACTGGGATGTAGATACATATATAATATTTATTAACTATAATGTCTATGAGTGTAATATTTAAACTTTATGATTTATTATTTTAATTATAATGTTTATTTAGTTATTTATTTTTTCAAGATCATTTTAATGTTCAATTTCTAAGTAGTCTTTATGTAGGTTGAGACATAAAATTTTAAAGTATTTATTTATATTAATTTTATGTTCATACTTGGTTTATATTTTTTTCCCTAATAAAATAACAATTTTATTGTATAGTAATACACATAAATTTAAATAATTATATAATATAATGTATAGTTTTATTTGATATTTTATAATTAGGTTTGATAAATAAATTTAAATTTTATTTATAAGGATATATATTAATGTTTTGTATTATATATATAATGTGGATGTCAAATCAAAATCGTAAAAATATAACTAATTTGATATATCATATATGATATAATTATATGATATATCAAATTAATTATATTTTTACGATTGGTCTTGTGTCAATCGTTCACTGCTAGTCCGGGCTTACTCGTTCGCTGGGGAAGGGCAATTAGATGTATTTAATTTTGTGTTTTTGTGTTATTATTTTAGTTTTCGTGATTGTATTGTGTGTGTCTTGTGTTTTTGGTTTGGGCCGTTGGCCGTGTACTGCCCGAGTGTGAGCGTGTATTACCCTGTGGAGGTCGTCCTTATTCTCCTTTTGGGAGCGTTTTCAGTGTTGGTAGTTTGTGGTGCCGATTGTATTCTAGCTTTGCTAGTGTCGGTTTCTAGGCGATCTCCGAATCTGTCCTCTCAGTTTTTCAGCTGTTGGCTGCGCAGTTCAGCTAGGGGTTGTACATTTGCACTTTTGTGCATTTTATTTATAGATATCTCTATCGTTCCAAAAAAAAAATATATGAATATTAAAATACAAACGCAAAACCTATAAAATATAAAAAATAAAGTAACCATGTATGTAGGGGTATGATTGGAAATTTGACAGATAAGAAGAAGAAACATTTATAATAATTGATATATGAAATAATTAAGAAAATAAAATGTAATATATGATAATGTATGAGAAGGAAACATAAAATAGTTTATGGTAACTAATTGTAGGAAAAAAAAGAAGGAAAATCAATCATTGATTTCTAGATGATGATTGGATATAATTTGTTTTTTGTTTGGATTTTTTTGTTTGGTTTGGTTAGTTTTAAAAAAGTCGGTATTGTTAGTTATTAGTGAATATATTAAAATAATATTTAAAATTAAATGGTTAAAGTTGATTTGATGTAAAGTATGAGAGAGAAGATTTGAAGTGATTGTTAGTTAAAACTATGTGAGTGGATGAATAGTGAATTAAGGTGATGTGGAGTGTAAGAATGATTGATCTGATATTATTTAATTATATTGATAATAACGATGATTGCAGGGTTGAGTTAAAGTTGAGTTAAAAAAAGTTGTTGAGTTAAAAATGTTTGAATTTTTTATGATAATTTTGTATCCAATCATGCTCCTAGCACTTTGGGGTAGACGTGGCCAATTGCCAGGTTGCGACCCAGCTCGGCACGTCGGGCCTCAATCTCATGGCATGTGTTTATATGGCCGATTCATCGAAAGCGATGGGTTTCAGACGGTTCCGGGCCGGTAAGACCCTTAAAAAAATAACATCGTAGCCCGTCCTCCAATCACATGCTCGACCCGGCCCGTACCGGTTCCCGGGCCATGTCTACTTTGGGGTTCCATCCGGGAAACTTTTGCTTTTCGATTTTATGCTTTACTAGTATCGTGGCCCGTGCAAATGCACGGAACTATTAAAAAGAATGAAATAAAGAAACATAAATTTATATGCAATTAAAATAGACTACTATATACAATGATTATATTTGTATATTTTATTTCTCATTATAGGAAAATGCTAAGGTCCCGCTACGGAACCATTCCGTCGAGATTTGTAACCGTTAGATCAACATATAACGGTCAAAGATAGTTGATATGACGGTTACAAATCCCGAAAGAATAGTTCCGTAACGGGACCGCAGCATCTTCCCTCATTATATGTCAGTATCTTGTATCTTTTTATTTGTAACTCGAGAAGCAACAATGTAAAGTTCAGAATTAAAAAGCCTAAAAGTAGATTCTTATATGTGTATATTCTTTATTTTTTTTTTTATTAATAGAACAAATTGACATAGTATTAACAAAATTTTTTTTATATAGTTTTCTATGAATTTAACGAATTTCTTTCTAAAACCGTTATTTATTTATTTATATTTTTATGAAATCTAACGATGTGGACCATAATTTATTAATAAACGAAAAGTTGAGTAATTAAATTGATTTAATTGGAACATCATGTACTAAATGTGCAAATATATATATAGTTGGGGTATAAGAAAATTCTCAAATTATTTTATTATCTTAACACATTTTATTACAGTTTGTTTGAATTTGTCATGTAATTTAGATCGTATTTTGACACTTGAATATATTATTTCTTACTTGTCCGGTTTTATAATTTATAATGTAATCTTATTTATTAACTATTATTTTCTATACATATAATTAAATTTTTTTTATTTGTGAACCATTCTTTTATTTAAATAAGTATCATAATGTTATCTAGTATCTTCATATCTATATATATAAAAAGAATTATCATTTATCAAGAATAGTAAGTCAATCATTGGTCAAAACTGGTCAACATTAATTACATGCCATTTATAGTATCTTTTTAATATTTTTTAAATGTTGTCCTTAAAATGAGGAGTTTGTTACTTTTTATTTTCAAAAAAGTGGGGCTGCTATTTAAATTTAGTCTATTAAATATTTGTGATGGTTTGACACAATGTGCATATCAAAGGCTGATAATGCATTGCATCAATTAAATTTGATTTACAAAAAGCTATTTTTAAGTTTGAATATAAATGTACGTCACGACTGCTAATTCAATTAAACATCGAGCAATTATATTCTCCCAATTTAAAACCAGATATTCGTCTAATACAATTGTTTTGTTTGGCATCTTTTTTATAATAAAAAAATTACAACTGATTTAATAATAAAACAAATTACGTGCTATTTTCCTAACCATAAAATATTCTTTTGTATTTTAAAAATATCGAAGACTTTTTTTTTCTATATAATCGGCTAATAGCCTAATACATATGTTTTGATTAGCATGTTTTATTTAACAAAATAAATTACGGCTGATTTTAATGGTAAAAATATTAAAAAGAAACATTTGTTCATTTCTTTTGAAAATAATTTTTTCTAACAATCAAATTGAGCAGTTTCAATTAAATAAATAAAATTACGGTTGATTCAATTAAAAAAATAAAGTTGCGGCTGATTCAATTTTTTTGTTTGACAATTATTTATAATGAAAAAGAATACACGACTGTAATTTTGAAACAATAAAAAATTTTATGGCCATTATTTAAATTAGAGATTCGAAATAAGAATAATCTCCATATTTAAATTGCTTTAATTGTAAAACGCGATGTATTCAATATTTAGATAGATTTATCACATATCATCCCTTACATTAATGATTTTTTTATATCAAAATACCAAATCAAAATTTTACGGTCTTTGTTTAAATTAGAGATTCAAAATATCTTAATCTCCATGTTACATTGCTTTAATTGTAAGACGTGATGTATACAAGATATAGATAGATTTATGACATATCTCCCATAAATTAATGACTTTTTTTTTAAAAATAAAAATAAATCAAAATACCAAATCATAAAGTTGCGGTTGATTTAATTATTATAAAATATTTTGCAATCATAGATTCTGGTTATCTTCAAACTCAAGATTTAAATTGCGATATGTATATATGGACATATTAAATACATATGATCCCTAAAATGAAAGATGTTATTCTATTAGAAAACACAAAATATGAACTTAAGATGTAGATTTATCATACACGTGTACTACAATTTTACATGCTATGAAAGTCATATTGTTTACCCGTGCATCGCACGGGATACGCACTAGTTTTTTAAGAAGACTTTAAATATAAAATATAATTTAACATACATCATAAATAATTCACCGTGATTCAACATATCATGTACATGTAAAAAGAAATTTACTTTTATATTAATGAGAAATCAAAACAAACAAAATATTTTAAAATGTCTATCTATAAATGGTAAAACAAATTTAGGTCCACTTTTATTATTAACCTATTATTAAAAAAAAAAAAAATTATCGGAGGTTGAAGCACGTTTAATAAAATAATTAAAAGTTGGAACTAACTTTTTATAAATAGTAATATAATGAAGGACCCACTAAAACACTTACTATTTTTAGTAAGTGGGTTGTCTAATGATATAGTAATAGATTACATAGATATTTCTACTAAATGTTGTCATCATAGTTGTAGGCATACTTACCATTTTTTTTTTTATTAAGTTGGGCTTGCCGACAAACCCACCACAATTGCTGGTTGAAAAGTTTGAGAAAACCCTAAGAATAGAGGATGATGATGATGATTATGTCTTCGTTGAGAAGAAGGAAGCACAAGAATCAGAAGTAGAAGAAGAAGAAGAAAAAAAATCATCACCATCGTTATCAGAAGAAGAACCATTAGATAAGGAAGAAGAACCACAAAGAAAAATTAGAGATTTAGTCCTTTAAGTGGCGTTGATTTGAGGTTTAGTCCTTTAACTGACCAACTTTTGGAAAAGGTCATGTAAGTCTCAAAAAACCTGAGATTTAGTCCTATTACCGGCAAAAACAGGTCACTTTTACCGGCTTGCCTACGTGGAATTTTACACGATTTTTTTTTTTTTTTGCTGATTTAGCTAACTTGGAAAAATATGTAACATATTTACAATAAAATGTAGATAGTGGGGTTTGAACCCAGACCAAGGAGTAATCAAGTGGCCTTAAGGGCCACTTCACCTACCACAATTTATGTAAATTTTGTGACTTCACTTATATATATTTAAAGAACAGTTTATTATATATTTAGTTACTAGGTTAATATATATATTAAATATTTAGTTATTCTACTATTATATATATATTAAATATATTATATAATATATTTATTTATTTAAATATTAATATATTTTTTTAATATTTATATATATGTCAAAATAAAAAAAATTATTATTTAATATATTTATTTATTACGTTATTTGGTATATTTATTTATTCAAATATTAAATATATATTAAATAAACAAATATTAATTAATTATATAAATATAAATTAATAAATATATTCAATAATATAATGTTATTTCTTATTTATTATATTAATATCACCTCGAAAGTTCAGCCAGACCTTAAACGCCCTCAGTCGAGCGAGTTTCAAACCATGCTAGACGATCTAAATAAGTTTAGGTGGAGTGCTCATCTGCTGGTTAAGGATAGCGGTCTCCTTAACCATGTGGGCCTTTGGATTGATGAGGAATCTCCTCCGGTCGACGACCCCAGTAAGCCCGCATGTTTTATTCACTTAAGCATCTCTCGCTTTTTATTTTATTACTCCAAGCCATATTGTGATGACGATTATTGCGATGACTCTTAACCAGCTATTCATTCATTGCGTGTTTCAGTTTAGGCTCTGCAAAGCTTCGAGACCAAGAAAACTAAAGGTGGTGAGAAGTCCGCCAAGCAACCTTCTCGCCCCGCGGGAGGTAATGACGGTTCTGGCTCTGGGTTGAGGCAGACGGCAGTCGAGACGACTGCCGCTAGAAAGTCAAAAGTGATTATCCCTTCCGCGGTCGTGCCTCAAAAGGCCTCGGGATCAAAATCCCGCAAGAGGGCCCAGGATGAAGCCGACTCCGTGTTGGTACCCGACTCAATCAAACGCCAAAAGAGCCATGATAAGGGGAAATCGGTTGAGACTCCCCGCTCTCCTCGTGGCCTTGAGACAATCACCCTCGAGCGGCCTTCCCGACTTTGGGACCCCCCCCATCCTCACGAGATCGCTAAATATCTTGACTCAGTCCTCCCTGCTGCCGACAAAGCTCGCGCCGATCGTGATCCCTCCGAACGTGCTGGTCGGGCCCTGCTGTGTTTTTCTCGGGTAGTTATTCTCGACTCCTGCTTTAGTCGGCTTACTTTTATGCTAATTTTTTGCCTTAGCTCTGACATTTTGGTTCTCTCCTCCTCTTCTTTTTTCTTTTAGTTCATGGCATACATAATGCCAACCCTCATCGAGGAGTCCAGTTCGTGGAATCATGGAGTTGGAGATGGAGATCGATTCTCCACTACGATCGCTAGCGGAAGAGTTTGAGAAAATCCTAAGAATGAAAGAAGAAAAAGAAGAACCAACATCAGAAGAACAAGAATCATCAGAAGAAGAACGACCACAACAAAAACAACAACAAATACCACGCGGTTACAATCCCTTCTTCGCAATCTGGTATGAGCAAGAAGAACGACCCGAGTATACCTATCAACAACTCTGCTTTGAGATAACCGACGAGGTCGCCAAGGATTTCATCCATCAACTCCACGATAATCGGGTATGTTGTTTCGATTCATCTATCAATACCATCTGTTTCGTAAGAGTTTTGGGGTTCTGAAAAAAATTGATGTTTTGTGTTTGGGAACACAAAAAAAAAGACCCCCCCCCACCAAGTAAGGAAAGACCCGCACACATATTAATAGATAATGAAAAACGTGTAGAGGTTGATTGTTGAGGATTTGATTTTCAGTTTGGCGAGTTTCCGTGGCCACCTGATCTTAATTGCCCACTGTACCAATGAGGTTATATATCTCGGTCCATAATAGAGTTGAAGCCTGAAGATGTCGAATCTATCGTGGATAAGTATTCGATAAAATCGACGCCTGAAGAAGTGAAACGTGCTAAGAGATGTCTTGAGCAACTGCGGAGCAGCTGGGTAGCTTTAATTTCTTTCTTTCTTTCACACCTTTTTGATTATTACTAACTATATATATTGTTTGTTGTGTTTTTGTCCTTATTTTCTTGTGTTTTATGTGTTTTATTTTGTAGTTTTTAGGTCCGTTTTTAGGCTCGACCGGTCCATTTTGTTGTGTTTTGTATAT
>CACSLK010034050.1:4854883-4868675 GCA_902706635.1 Striga hermonthica | reverse complement strand
ATTAGGATCTTATGGATTAAAAATTGCCTACAATAAGACAATTTACATGGTCTACGGGATCAGACGAACAGGTTGACCTCATGATCTTATGTATTATATCCCGAAAACTTCCCTCCTCTTTTTGTTGGCTATCTACACTACAACATTTCACATTAGTTTGTTCAATTCAGGTTAACCACATTTTTATTTTACAATGAACTGATAACATGATTTTCTGTTGAACACATCGAATCATATTATCTACCATATAAAATAACAGAACAAGACTGAATATGGTTCTCATTGAAAAGTGAACCGAAAAGGAACGTTTTATAGAAAGCCGAACTTTTAGTATACAAACTAACACACAATAAGTATTAGGTTAAGAAAAGCTAAAATTGCTTCAAATTCATTCAAGAATAGGGATTAGGGAGTGTGTGCCCCCGCGAGCGTGACACAATGCATTTGTTAAAACAGAGGCATTAAACCATACAAGCAGTTCTCCTTTTTCACACTTTACATTCACTTAGTAAGTTGCAAACAGATACAACTTACAAATTCTGTCAATTTGCAAGTGAAACCGATGGGACAAGTTTTGGTATAAACAATAAACTATAAGGTTGTGGGTCAAAATATAACCTGACTTAGACAATTGAAGTATCAAACTGAAGAAGAATAAGTATGAATTGAAGTATCAATGTATATTAACTATTAAACACACCTCCTGGGGATGATATTTGTAAAAAAGAACCAAAAAAAATCACGGGTGTGTAATTTTGGAACCGTTCGAAACCAACACACTCCAGGCTTCATAGCCAGCTTAATTTAGTTGAGGCCATCATCATCAGAAGTCATGCAACACAAGGTGGAGCCATGCATCTAGAAAAGAACCGCAGCATTTTTGTCTAAAGAAAAAAAGATCAATGTGTTAAAAGAATAAATTACATCAGCATATGGCGAAAGATGTACATATAAAAGGAGAGGAAGAGAAACAAAAAGAAAAAGAAAACTTACTCGTTTCGAACTTTTGAGAAGCTTAGGGACGACTTTGTAGAGATCTTCATCTACTGGTTTCACATTTAAGGAATATCTTTCCTCAACGATGTTATCTAATTTGAGAGATTGTTTTTTCGGTTGGTTCTTCTGAGCTATGGGCCGAGTTTTGGGTCGATCGATCAAGTTTTCTACCATAAACTGTTTTGGCTGATCCTTGGAAAAGGAGGAGCCCTTGCCAATTCCACTTGTCTATAATATGTTCTTCAATGCATTAGAGCTATACACATTATGCAATAGCAGAGTGGGAAAGGGGAAAAAGACAATTTTCAATGCATTGAGCCACCAAACAGAGGTTTGAAATTATCGGTTCAAACTTCAAACGGTCTATTATATACTCAGCCCGTCACGATATTCCAGTTAATTATTATTGCTTTAACTCCTTAAACTTACAAAATGCAGTTAGTAAATGTAACATCCACTTAATTGGTGGTGTTACAAACTCATGAATGGAGTTATGAGTAGAGGTTTGATGTCCTTACTTATTAATAGTGTTGCATGGTGGCAACTATAGAATAGGTGCTAATGTGCTTTTGTGCATCTTGACAATGAGACACGACAAGAAAAAAAAAATGGTATGTCAGCAAAAATAATCTTTAAAGTTCATTTTTCTCTTATTGAGCCGAAACCATTGTAAGGCAGCTCAAGTTTTTAAAGCATGGAGGATACAGGAAACTCTAGGAGCCATCGAATTAAAGATACGGGCAAATTTTCGTTTTCGCTACATAAAGGTGAGTCTAGTTATATATATTACATAAAACCACTAACAGTAGTATCAAAGCCCGTTTCTTCCTTCAATATTTTTTTTTTTTAAAAACGATTATATTTATGTATTTGATACATAAAATTCGTTCTCATAATTAACTAGGTGTTAAATATTGAAAGATAACATTCATGAATTTGTGATCATGAACATGACCTAAAGAGAAAATAAAAAAATAATATAGGGGAATAACTAGATTTTGTGGCCTAAGTAATATATGAATGAAGATTATTAATGAAAAGAACATAATAATGTTTTTATCAATCTCTATTATATCTTATTTCATTTATAATATTTGATTGATCATAATATTTGTTATTATTATGGTTTTTAAATATTTATATGTAACTAATGTTTACCACTAAATAAAAATCATTTGGACATTGTCATAATATTTGTTATTATGATGAAGAGAATAAATAAATATTTTAGTAATATTGTGTCTTCTTCTTATTATTTAAATTATGAAAAGTAAAACTTAAATAATAATATATATTTCATAGGATACATGAATATATGTTATTCATGTTATGAGAACATAAATATCTTTGTAATGTTATGAGAACATAAATATCTTTTGTAATGTTTATATTTGTCTTTATTTGTTAAACAATAACATGAATAAATAAATATGTTTGATTATAATAAATTTAATTAAATTATATTTATTTTTAGTAGTGTTAATGGTGATGCATGATTGTGAGCTTGACAAAATTTTTGAACTCATGACATAAACATAAAAAAGAGTGATAATTTAATTATATTGACCTCATGCCTAAAATTCATTTTATATACTTGTAGATGACATAATCTATGATTGGATATTTGTCCTGCAACAAAAGGCTAATACCAATTACGACATCTGGCATAGAAAGATACAGTATTTCTTAATGAACACTATTGAGCCGAAGGATACTGCAAGGGGCGAAATATAAGGAAGAATTAGCAACCTATCAAAAGTGGTGTACGCTATACTATGTTGTATTGCATGCATAATGACCTTATCAGAGAGTTTGAGAATTGTCCCATGGCTAAAGACATGTGGGACAAGTTTAAGATCACTTCGGGCAAACATCGGCTACTAGGTTCCGTGCCTTGAACTAAAAGTGGATGGATTACAATATGGATCTTAAGCACTTTGTTACCGAACATTTGCGTGTCATGAGTACCATGATATGTTACCTAACAGCTGCGGGACGCGATGTATCTGATTAGAAGCATGTTCTAAATGTGGTTCTTTCACTTTCAAATGATTCTGAGCATTGAAAGAACTTCAAACTCATCATGACTCATAGCGAGAACGTTAAAAAAATTTCGAACATATTGAAACGGAAGTAGAATATCAGTACCTTTTAATGTTGCATTTGTTGCCCATGGTGGTCAAACCAAGAGAAATAAGCGCAAACGGTCAAGAAATTTTCTCATCCTTCTCAAAATTTATGGGTCAAATGCGGGTTTAAAGAAACAACTTATGGCACACGGTGAAAAGGAGAAAAAATGGAGCGTGTGAATTGCTATAATTGTGGAGAGAAATGTCATTTTGCTCTTGCTCCTAGCCGAATAAAGTACCTTCTACCACCAACTCTTTTGAACTATATGTTAGTTTCTAATTACATTCCTCACTGGATTATAGGTACGAGAGCGAGAAAAATGTCTTATGGATTTATGGAGTTCCACTGATTCTATATTGGCACTCAAACTTTCATATTATGTAATGAGAGCGAGGAAGATATCCTTGGGATTGAAACATACCACCTTAAATTCCATGATGGAAATACAGTAGTCCTGTATGATAATCTCTATGCACTCGGGGTGTGAAGTTGTTTAATTTCAGTTCTGCCTTTGTTAAAACTAGATTTTTCCTTTAACTTCAATCAATGATAGTTATTTGGACATTCTTTATCAAGAAAATATTTTTGGCCATAGTATTTTAGATTAATAATATACATATGTAGTAAAATTAGGAAACTCAGCCTGCTATAAACTCTCTAAAACTATAGAGTTTATAGTAAACTTCTCAAACAAGTGTAAAGGAGGAGGGTTGTTAATTTGGCGGCCAGCATAAAATTTTGCCACTCTCATGATTACATGTAGTAAAACTAGGAAATAAAATCCTTAAAAAAAAACGTTTTTGAATTTTCTATTTTAATCGTAACTACCAATGGTATTTCACTCTCATGATTACATGTAGTAAAACTAGGAAATTATAAAATCCTTATAAAAAATGTTTTTGAATTTTCTATTTTAATCGTAACTACCAATGGTATTTGGTAATATAAAAGTTTATATGGAAACTAATCAGATACTATAACTTTAATTATTTGATGTAATAGTTCTAAAATTTTGGAGGAAATAAACTTATTGTTTAAGGAAATTGGTTGGATGTGTGGAGAGTATATATACAAACTTATTAACTAGACATGCTTAGAAGGAAAAAATTTAAACTAAGGATTTTGTTTCCTAATTTTACTACATATTTACAAATTTAGATCTAGATAATATTTAAATTATATGTTTTCAAATTTACATTTTATTAAAAAATTAAATTTATTGACTTTGCATAAATATAATAATTTGGATTATTTTTCTAAAAATAATAATTATATTTACAATAATATTCTACTGTAATAAACAATTAAGATAAATATAAAAAATTGTTGTGAATAGTATTGTATAGTGGACTTACCATTATTTGAATACAGTAAGGTGACGATGATAAAAATTTTGTGAAGGAAATTGTAACTAATGTCGGTAGAAGTTTCCTATAAGAGGAAACTCAAATGAAGTGGAAGAATACACATATAGAGGAAGAAGAAATAAATTCAGTATAATTCATATCCGATATCTATATTAAGTTATTTATCATTGTTCTGAAAACCGAACCGGTCATCGAATCGGTAAAGCTACCGATTCAATGGTTCACAGGTCAAATCAGTGGTCGAACCAGTTTATTTAATATATAAGTATTTATTTATTTTATATGCATAATATATAATTGTATAATATTTTTATCAATAATTTTATAATATATTAATAAATTAATTGTAAGCAAAGAAATATAAGTCTAGTAAAAAATGATTGTAAGCACAATATAAGTATATTAATAATATGAATTAAAGAGTCAATCATCCATTGGGCTTATCTTTAAACAAAATTCCCAACAAAAATCTAAAAGAAAGGAAAAAACAAATAAAAACAAAACAAATCTGTACTTGATAGTGGAGGTATTTTCATCCTAGTGTGGGCCCCATGATGCAAAATATAAAAATAAAGAATAGGACCTCGGCATTTTAAGGTGAATAAAAAATATAAGTTCAATCCCACATCGGTAACACCAGTGTTTTAAATACCGTACCGGTGGCCATACCGGTCTACCCACCGGTACGCGGTATTACCGGTACGACCGGTAATATCGGTGGTATTACCGGACTAGCAAATATAATAATATATATATTTATTTATAAAAATATATAATACCAAATACAAAAAAAATAAAAAATAAATGATCATAATCATTAATTTTAACTTACCAATGAAATAAAATAAAACATTCTAACTACCAATTTAAATTTTATGTTTTTAAATTAAAAAAAAAAATATTTTTTATTTTTTTCTTAATTTTTTTTTTCATGGCCGGTATTTTGGACCGGTTTTTCCCGGTATTTACGGTACAATACCGGTACAAAACGGTATTACCGAAAATCCGGTATTTTGTGTGTTTTTGTACCGTACCTAAGGCCGGTAACCGGTAATACCGGTATTACCGGCCGGTACGGTACGGTTTTTTAAACACTGGGTAACACACATAAAAGATGTAAGCTATTTAATTGACCTTCCAATTGTGCTTATTCGAACTTTAAAGCTTGTTCTGTTTAGCCGCCTAAACTGCAAGTGCGTAGCCCGTTGACCAATTCTGCCGTTTTGTGCCTAGACGGTTACATATCCCAAACTGGACCGGTATTCTGGCAGCCCGGTCTGGTTTTGATAACATTGTTATTTATCTTTTTGTGCCTAGACGGTTACATATCCCAAACTGTACCGGTATGCTGTCCGGTTCGGTCCGGTCTAGTTTTGATAACATTGTTATTTATCTTTTTGTGCCTAGACGGTTACATATCCCAAACTGTACCGGTATGCTGTCCGGTTCCCAGTTAAACCGGTTGTACCGGCCGGTCCGGTCTGGTTTTGATAACATTGTTATTTATCTTTTCCGCTTTTATAACACGTTATCAGCAGGTCAGATATATATATTACAAAAAATTATAATATTTTTACTAATTTATACATTACCATTATTATTGACAAATAAAGCTCTAGCACAGTCAATAATATGTGGCATGAATATACTAAATATGACATTTTACAAATTTACATGTTGTCATTATTATTGACAAGTAAGGCTCTGACATAATCAATAATACATGGTAAGATAATAATATTAAATTTACTCATAAATTATTAATGACTAAGAAAAATAACTTCAAGTTATTATACATAATATTATTACTTGTACTTAATACCTACAAAACGGTTTACTCAGTAATGTAGCGTGAATTGATAACTGCTTATTCTTGTACCCATCACAGAAATTATTGTTATTGAGTAGTGTGGAGTGAGATTTTATTTGTTTTGTTACTTGTATTCACTAAAATGTTCACCAAGTAACTCGGAGAAATTTTAAGTTATATGCATGATTAATAAGATATTTTAATAATGAATGATATATTAACATATATTATATCAATTATATGTTTTTAACGGCTACTTAACGGTTCTTTTGTAACGGCTATTTATCAATCTATATATATATACATAACACTACACTTCATATTTTAACACACATTCCAAAATATATTCTCCTCAAATTAAGGAAAAAATGTATGATCTATTACTTAAAATTGCCATTAATTGGTTACTATAAACGTTGTAGGAATTTTCATGATGTTGTATCATACTGTTGAATTTATATTTTATGTATTAGGTCTTTGTCTAATGTGTTTTTTATTAGCTATTCTGATCAGTTTCAATAATGAATGATTATATATGTAAATTCTTTAAATCTAAGCATTGATATTGTATTTATAGTTAAGTTACGAAGTCGAACTTAGTGAATCTCGAATTTGAGGCCCTTGATATATCTGGAAAAAATTATATTTCGTGGACATTAGATGCTGAAATTCATTTGGATGCAAGGAGATTGGGAAAACCACTTATTTTTCCAAATGTTCATGTAAACAAGATGAAACGAAAACAATTTTTTTTTTTTTTTCTGCGACATAATATGAATGAGGGACTGAAAAATAAATATTTAACTGTAAAAAGATCCTGCAGATCTTTGGAAAGCCATGAAACAAAAATATGCTCATCAAAAAACAGTAATTCTCCATCGGGCTCGTTATGATTGAACACACTTACCCTTCCAAGATTTTAAAACGGTGAACGAGTACAATTCAGCAACGTTTCACATTTGCTCAGCATTAAAATTATGTGGGGACCATATCTGATAACGATATGCTAGAAAAAACATTTTTCACATTTCATGCGTCCAACCTTCTTTTGCAACAACAATATAGAGCAAAAGGTTTTGCGAAATATTCTGAGTTGATTACTTTCTTGTTGCTAGCTGAACAAAATAATGAGTTGTTAATGAAAAACCATGAATCTAGACCCACCGGTTCAACGACAATCCTTGAGATAAATACTAATCTCTAGACAGAGGAACAGAGATGAAAAGAATTAGACACATACGTGAATATATACCTCTGGTTAACCTCCACACGTGTTGATTGGTTTTCAGAAGTATATCCACGCGTGTGGAGGATGACCAGCGGTATACCCACATATGTCTCTAGTTCTTTTCATTTTTGTTTCCCACTCTAAAGATTATAGTATTTATTTCAGGGACTACAGTGGAACTCGAGGTATTTATGGTTTTTCATTAACAACTCATTATTCTGTTCAGCTAGCAACAAGAAAGAAATCAGCTCAGAATATTTCTATATTGTTGCTGCAAAAGTACGTTGGACGTATAAAATGTGAACGTCTTTTTAGAGCATATCGTAATCAGATATGGTTTCCCACATAATTTTAATACTGAGCAAATACGAAACATTGTTAAATTGCAGTCGTTCACAGTTTTAAAATCTTGGAAACATAAGTGCATCCAATCATAACGAGCCCGAGGGAGAATTACTGTTTTCTGATAACCATACCTTTATTTCAAGGCTTTCCAAATATCTGCATTATCTTTTACATTTAAATATTCATTTTTAGTCACTCATTCATACGATGTCGCACAAATATTATTGCTTTCACTTTCCTTATATAGATGAATCACTTGGAAAATAATTATTTTTCCTTATCCCCTTGCTTCCAAATGAATTTCAGCATCTAATGTCCACGAAATATAATTTTTTCCAGATATATCAAGGGCCTCAAATTCGAGCTTCACTAAGTAGGCGTGGTAACTATAAAATACAACATCAATGCTTAGATTTAAGAAATTTACATATATAATCATTCATTATCGAAACCGATCAAATATCTAATAAAAAACAAATTAGTCAAAGATCTAATACATAAAATATAAATTCAACAATATAATACAACATCATGAAAATTACTAAAGCGTATATAGTAGCCAATATAATGGTAATTATAAATAATAAATCAAACTTCTTTTTTTTTTCTTTTGAAGAAAATATATTTTAATATTTTGGAATGTGTGTTAATATATGAAGTACAGTGTTATATATATACATATATATTGATAAATAGCCATTACAAAATAACCGTTAAGTAGCAGTTAGAAACATACTATTGATAATATTTTATATCATTCACGATTATAAAAATCTAATTAATCATGAATATCAACTTAAATTTTTTTCGAGTTAGAACATTTTTGTGAATACAAGTAACAAAACAAATAAGATGTCACTCAACACTACTCAATAATTCTTGCAGTGGGTACAAGAACAAGAATAAACAGTTATAAATTTCACGCCACATTATGGAGTAAATCGTTCTGTGGGTGTTACATACAAGTAATAATATTATGTATATTTATTATAACTTGAAGTTATTTTTCTTAATTATTAGTAATTCATAAGTAAAATCAATATTATCATCTTACACGTATTACTGACTATGGCAGAGCTTTACTCGTCAACTATAATGGCAATATGTAAATTTGTAAAATGTCGTATTTAGTATATTTATACCACATATTATTGGCTATGACAGAGCCTTACTTGTCAATAATAATAATGATAAAATATAAATTGATAAAATATTATAAGTTTATGTAATATATGTGTGTATATATATATGATTAGTACATTTCTACCTTTGTGACCGGGTAGGTTAGAGCGCTCTGATACGTAGTATAAAATCGGGAAAGATAAATAACCCTTTATAGAAACCAGATAAGAATTATATTGAATTGATTTTGTCTCTGTATGTGTATTTTTCCATTTGGGTTGCCTTTTATAGGCAACTTCTACATACATTAATTACAATTGAATTTTTTTCATAAAAATTTTATTATCATCACCTTACTGTTTTCAAATAGCGGTAAGTCCACTATACAATACTATTCAGAATCAAGGTCTACCCTGGCCCAGGGCGACCTGGGAACAGATCAGGGCCCAATTCAATCTAGGGTACCAGACCGGCCCATGTATGTCCCTTTTATTTCACTTTCATTTTATTTTTAACAAAGAAAGAAAGGGAATAATGATCAGCTCAATTCAGTGAGGGGCACCCACATTTATTGCAAATAAAATCTCTCTCCAATATAAAAGTATATACTATGGTCTTCTTTACTTCTTTCTCTTCCCAATATTATTTTTCTGATTCACGCACACTAACCTATATTTCTGTCTCCCTCTCTTTTAATTATATGTTATATAGTATTATATTATTGTAACCTACTTACTTCCTGAGCAATTTACCAATAAAAAAAATAAAAAAACATGTGGACAAAAAAAAAAGAAAAAAAATGGGAGTGGACAAAAATGAAAAGGACGTATTTAAAGAATACGTTCTCTATACAAATTGTATAGAAAACGTATTCCTTAAATACGTTTTTTCAGAATTTTTTTCAAAAAAAAAAAAACATATTCAATGAATACGTTTTACAATTAAAAAAATGGTAAAACGTATTCATTGAATACGGGCTTTTCATTATGGTCCACTCTCATTTGTTTGTGTATTTTTTTTCCACAACTTAACTTTTTTTATAATTTTATGGTAAAAAATTCCTTACTTCCTTGCTGGTTGAAAAAAAAAAGTACCCTATTTATCTTATTTCCTTTTGAAACAAACTATTTATATAATTTACTTTTAAAAAGTTATAGTATTATTTTTTTATAGCAATTTTAATCATTTAATAATTTAAATTTGCTTCACTAATTAAATTTTTTTCAATGAAGTTCAAAGTATGTCTAATGTATAGTAATGCTCACCTATCCACGGTGGACACATGTTAATATGTCCACCGCTCATGTGACATGCACACATTGATGATGTTAATATGTTCAAAAATATGCATCACCAATCTGTGCATGCCACATAAGCTGTGAATATATTAACATGTGCCCACCGTGGGTAGGTGAACATTACTAGTCTAATGTATATTTGAATATATTCAGTATATTAAATGAAAAAACAAACACTATTTTTAGACTGGGACATAATATCATTATCTTTTATGGGTACAATGATTTTTTTTATTGAATCTGCTTGTAGTTGCTAGTTTTTGTTATGAGGTTGCAATTTATTTTTTTTAAGTTATATAATTCTATTACTTAATTTTTTTAAAATAGGAAATGAGTTATGATTTATGAATTCTATCACTTATCTATATATATTAAAGCGGAGCATCTGCCAAATTCCTGCTCAAAATCTACATTAAATGTTTGCACATTATTTGATAACTAGTCTCTTCTTAAATTTTGCATTAAATTTCCACTTATTATTAAATTTGAGAATCATAGTTTTTAAACCCGGCCCGGTGATTGACCCGGGAAGGTCTCCAGGTCACCGGGTCACCGGTTCAACCGCTGGGTCACCGGGTCAATTGCTGAACCGGATAATTAATTTTAGAATTTTTAAAACTATATATATATAGTATTTTGTCATATAAATACACATAAAATAACAAAATTAAATGTTTTGTATGTAAAATTTGTATATTAAAGTGATAATAATATTTTTTTAATAATAAATATTTACCATATAAATATATATACATAGTTTTATTTTTAAAAAAAAAATAAAAAAATAAAAAAATTTAAAATATATGTAGGGACCGGGTCAACCGGGTTGACCCGGCCGGGTCAATGCCCCGGGTCGCCCGGGTCAAGGCCGGGTTGACCGGGTTTTGACCGGGTTTGACCGGTTCATTTGTTATCCAGTCTAATTAGCACACCCGGACCGGTTCTGGCTCCGGGTCGACCGGGTCCCGGGTCGACCCGCCGTGCCGGTCCGGGTTGAAAAACACTGTTGAGAATAATGAATACATTTGTTTCATGTATGTTAGGAAACCGTGCATAGCTCCTAATTTTTGTCTATCATGTTTAATGTACACTTAGTTAAGTAGCTTGGGAAAAAAAAAAAATCCTCCAAAACTACATTTATCATTTAGATATAAATTTTGACAATTTCTAAGTATGATATATCATTACAAAAATAGTATAATTGTTTGTTCAAGAAAATAATTAAGTTTATATTTAATTGTGCATTGGGACTTGCACGTGGAAAACTCAAACAACAAAAAATTATTATGTGTACAAAAACTTATAAAAAAATAGAATTATCATTATAGATAGTTTATGTATAATAATTCAAATATATTATGTTATTTTTTATAATCATATATAGAGTGAAAATAATATACACAAAATATACTTTAAGGTGGTTATCTATTTTAGTTATAATAAAAGGGCTCCAATAGATTACGACTTAATAGAATAACATGCTGATTATTGGTGATATTTTCTAAATATCTAAAATTTAATACAAATTTCATTCACATGGTTAGTAAAAAATTGCAAACTTACACAACTAAATTTCATATTTGTTTATTTTTATTTTATTTTTTAATAAATTATTTTGAAAATAATAAAAAAAGAAAGATAGAGAGAGAAAGAATGAAGTTATATCTGTTATAAATAAAGTAATTTATTCTAAAAGGAATAAAATTTTTAAAATAAAATTTAAATGAAAAGCACCATCTACAGGCATTAAGGACAAACTTGCATGTCCATATAAAATATATATCTAAAACACAAAATAACATTTAAATGGTCCAAAAAAAATTATTAATTTAGGTTCTTTTACAAATATCAACCATGAATATGAACAAATAAAACAAAAGAAAAAAAAAATATAAGCAAACTTAGAATTCGAACATGATATCTAAACTTGATTTTATTTATGAATTAAAAATAGATGATATTTCAGAACTGATATTAAAAAAAGAAAGATAACATACAAATGGGGAGAGTGACATTATTTCAAAGAGGTATAACTCATGTCATTAACTATGAAGACTGAAGAAAAACGTATACTGAATTTGGTTTGATTGAAGGTGTTCATTGGCCCGAAAATATAAAATTTGTCTACTTTATTTATTTTTAGTTAGTATAATTTTTTTTTTGTCAATTTATTGAATAAGCCATCTCAACATGTTCATACATTTTTTTTTTCTCATTTATCACATGTGTTAGTTTTACTTTTTTTATCATTTTAGAGTTATATATTACATTTAAATATTTTATTATTATTGTTTAACAAGAACTCTCTCAATATGTATTTCTGACAAAGTAAGTTAAATTGTGATTAGCATAAATTCAATGCAAAATAAGTGTTGGCTATTGATCGATCCATTGACATTTATCATCTTGATCGTTACCTTATTATGACCTGAAAATATACAAAAAAATAAAAACATCTTGAAATTATATAATTTATTATATATAGACATTTGTACTTTTATTTTTCAACTTCTGGATGGACATAAAGTGATACAATTTGTATGCAGAATAAAAATTAGAAGATTTAGTTTTGAACATGACATCGAAATTTGGGTTCATTTATGAGTAAGAAATAGACTAATATTGTGGAGTTATATTGTAAAAAAAAGGAAATGATATAAAAAGAGAGAGATTCTCAAGTCTCAACCATAAGAGATGAGAAAGAAATAGTGACATATAGTTTTGACTCGAAAGAATGAATACGACAATGTATATTTATCATCCAATTATTTAGTTGATTTTTGTTATATATGAGACATTTTATATGGGTTTTAGTTCATTTGATTGAATTGGTTGAGCTTAAAATAAATAGTTGTTTTAATTTATTTATTTTTCGTCGATATCATTTTTTATTGAGACCGACATCTGAGGTTATTTAAATGGCTGTGATTAAAGTGATTGCCCTCATTTTAATTTATTTATTAATTCATAATTATGCAACTATATTTTTTTATAAATAAATATGGCATAATGTATTAATTATTGTTAATTTTTTGTTATTATAACACATGTTTTGTTAAGAGAATGATGCTAATATAATATCGCTACTAATTTGTTGCAATAAAATTCAATAACGCTTACTATAATACATCAACTATTTTTTTCTTATCATATATCATAAATATTAGTTTTATAAAAAAAATATACTTTTTTTATAATATATATAGTGTATTTTGTATGTATTCTTTTTTATCTTATGAATTCACTTCCAAAAATTATATTAAATTTTATTTCACATTAATTGCGCGCAAAAAATAAATAACTTTGTTATTGACATGAATATTAACGATTACTGTGCCTATTTGTAAGTTTGCAAAAGGTGATCGCATGTCAGTCTGAAAAAAATTACTAAAATTTATTTAGATAATTTTTTTTAAAAAAAAGAGAGAAAAATATGTGGACCTATTTGAAACATGCAGTTCAAATTGAGTCATTTTTTTTTTTTTTTTTTTTTTTT
>CACSLK010034050.1:4838109-4850712 GCA_902706635.1 Striga hermonthica | reverse complement strand
AATATATCAAACGACGCAACGCACCTTGAGTCGCTATGGAAACAGCCTCCTTGTATAATTACAAGGGTAAGGTCTGCGTACAACTGACCCCCCAGACCCCAACCTGTTTGGGAATATACTGGGTATGTTGATGTTGATAAAAAAGGTCCTTTGCCTCAGATACTTTATTCTCTTAGAAAGAAATCCTTAATTAAAGTAATCTTAATTTGTGGGTTATTTAATCCTAGTTGTATTTTGTTAGTGGGTTTTAGTGAATTCAGCTTTATGGTTGGCGGTGCCAAGAGACGTATGCAATATTGGCCAAACACCGTTAGCCATTTTGTGTGTTCTTTTTTTTTCTCATCTTTAATTTATTTGTTAGACTTATTTGCGTATGTAGTAGTGCTTGACATTATTTGTTGTGTGGTATTTTGTCCGTTGCGCTTGCGTAGTTTTCATGATTCGTCCCCACCTTTTTTTCTCCTTTCCCAAAATTTAGCCCACCAAACTTGGTCCAATCGTGCAATAACTTACTAAGAATATATCCGCAAGTAGCCAATCCTATGCATGAGTCTAAGTAAAAACCATAGAGAGAGAATTGTAACTGGGAGTAACAAAAATTGGTAAGAACTAGACATACCAGTCGTCTTGGTAATGAAGGAACTCGTTGTCATGATTATACAATATTCCTGGATATTTCGGATCTTGCACGAATTTCTGCACCGTCGATCGAGTGAAAAAACCAGAGTCTGGAGTCTTTATACGCCAAGAAATATTGCCCACGAGTTTGTTGGACTCTATATGGAACTCATGTAGTTGGCAATCGAAAGTGTCAAATGTGGGATTTAAGCCACTCGTTATAAACCACTTCCCGCTGAAATCATTGATGTTGAAATTCTGCACGAGCACAGCCGGATCAGGTGCGGGGAATTCACCTACGTCCGATTTACGAGGCACACATTTCTTTCTTGAAACTGCACACTCATTAAATTCGTCTACTACGCTATTTTCGAACAAGTCTCCACACTTTATCTGCAATTAAAAAAAAAAATAACAAGGGAAAAAAGAGACAGAAAATTACTAATGATCAGAATCAGGTTCCAGATTCATGACTGTTGTATTAGTTGCAAGTCCCTAAAGTATAGCCTAATCACAATTTTTCTTGATGTGTGTTTGTCTTAAACATTTTGTACTTCCACAGGAGGTATGTTAGTATCTTATACAGAAGTAATTGTGACTTTGGAAGAAAACTATAGCTTCAATATAATTTTGATAAACCACAAAGGTGTTTATTAAATTATGTCAGTTACCTGGCACTCGGTTTCATCGGGTCGGTTATTACAGGTCTGGAGACATGCAATATTAGCGGCACATGATGGGTTCGCAATGCACTTGGCGAGCTCCAATCTGTGCAAACATCACTTTTTTTTTTAAGTGCAGCATTTCTAAGTGAAAAAGAAAACAAAAACGAATATGATATTTCTAAGTGGCTCACTATGAAAGTGTCAATCATGGTGCTATAATTTATCCTTTTGACAGGTGAGATTCATTCATATAATCATGTACAGGATTATAAATGGTAAAATATAAAAGCAACAGTTGGAGTTTGGCGCGCTGTAGGAAAAAATGTTCCAAACAATATGTAGAACTTACATGGCTTTACACATCCTATGACAAGCTGTGATTCATTGAACATAAAAACTTACTAGGTTTACCAATTGGAAAGAACACAGCTTATGTTATTCAAAATTAGGTATAAAGAGTTGTTCAGGTGCATCGTCATCCTTTTAAACACAAGGAAATGAGATAAGAAAATGTAAGAAGATTTTTTTATTTTTTTATTTCCTTGGCAAATAGGCACTTTTGATCATTGGCACTGATGAACACAACTCCTTCATGTGTTCAACAAAACCCCATAATTTATTGGACTGAAGTACCTGCACTCCTTGAGTAAGCAAGTACACGTTTTCAACGCATCCACAGCATCAGCCTTTGGAATTATCACCAGTGCCATTGCCAATAAAATTGCCGCACCATTAACATAACCCCATTGCTTCCATGAAACAAGTCTCACCACCTCCCGAAGATTTATTTTCTTTCTGGTCTACAAAAGACTTATGTTAATAAAAAAATAAATATCCAATTTTATTATTATTTTTTTTTTAGTTATGAGTAGTTAATTCGATAACATGTTTTAGACTAAAAATATCCTTTCATATTTATTTTGAACAATTGCACCTCAAGAAGAAGGTGCTGTTTTGTTAAAAGAAAATGGGAATTTCATGCAAGCATAATTTTTGAAAGGTAATGAAGTTCTTCATCAGTAGCCACAAACCTAATAGCTAGTGTTTGAAAATTAATGCTCACGTGTATCATAAAAGAAGGGGATCGTCACAAAAAAATACGTCAGATCATTAGGATAGTTACAAAGAAGAACTAATGCCTTGAACAAGATCAAAAGATCATGTCATTTTAATGATCGAATTATACTCCTTTAACGACAAAGTCTAAACCAACTACCCTGAATCTAAGGGAATAATCTCTTAAAACACAACTGATTAAAGCTGTAGTTGTTGTAATAATCAATAAAACTAAGAAAGAAGTACGAGCTAGGCTTAGAAGTTACCTCAGCTATAATTGTGTTAATCCCACAGACCACCTGGGCATTAGTCTTTCCTAATGACAAGTCATTCAAACACCTTGGACAAAACCCTCCACAAAACTGATGCCTTTTTAGCAACTTGAAGTATTGGAAGTTCAATCTACCGGAACTCATCCTCACCGATATATTGCCATTAAGATAAGTGCGACCCCACTTATATCTTTCGCAACTACTCAGTGGTAATTTAGCTTCCGAGAGAATTCGCTCACCATATGAAAATATCCCCGAGCGCAAATGAAAAGCCATGTTTTAATCTGAGGGCGGATGAATGTAACACGACAATGTCAAATGTGCTTCCCAAAGCAAACTCCAGAAGGATCATATTTGTTA
Organism: Striga hermonthica; assembly: GCA_902706635.1. Lineage (NCBI taxonomy): Eukaryota > Viridiplantae > Streptophyta > Magnoliopsida > Lamiales > Orobanchaceae > Striga > Striga hermonthica. The sequence goes on along the minus strand of CACSLK010034050.1, from coordinate 4,847,741 downwards.
ACAAGTAGCTTCAAAATGTAACGAGGATTACAGTGAATTGGGAGTACGCAAACAAGGCAAGGAAGCTTACAGCCACATGAAATTGAATACTACATTATTAATAGCACAAACTTTGAAGTATTTCATTTTTTTTTTTTTTTTCAGATTAAAGAGTGCTGAAGTGGAATAATCAGAATGCTAATTCAACAAGACAAGACACTTTTCTTCCACTCTGAATTCTTGAACACTACTCAAATATAGACATGGCCACGGGCTGCCGGGCCGGGCCATCCTGGTCCCAGCCCAGCCCGCAACCACCCGTAGGTTGCCGGTTGGGAGAACCGTCACCGTGGCTTTACGGGCCGTTTCTGGGTCTGGTTTTTTCTATCTTTGGTCCCAGCGGGCCAGGACGGGCTGGTTCACGGAACGGGTCCTTGGTTTTTGGCAGGCCGGTTAAGGGTCACCCATGGGAGGCACGCCGGCCCACCGGCCTGGCCCGTTGACTGGCCATCTCTACTCAAATAAGCATAACAATTGCAAAACAGAAGAAAACAAAAGGAAACAAGAGAAATTCCCAAAACCCACAACAAAAATTGTCCGTCACACTTTCGGGCTTTGCTTGACTATGCTTTTGTGCACAAAACCCTCGATTCAGACTTGTATTTCTTTTCAAGAATTCAATTTTGAATCAAATTTATAGAAGAAAAACTCAATAAGTCACAGCTTTGCTCGAGTAGACAAACACCCAATCAAAGAACATTGTGGGAACATAGGACGTTAAGCTGAGTTATTTTCATTTTAGATTGACTTGACACAATTGTGAAACTGATTGATTATACAAAGGAAACATCAAATTTATTCTCAAGAATATAATAAACAGAAAATAAATATAACACACAGAGAGGAAGTACAAAAGCCACAGACCTTGAACAAAGAGGGGGAAGCTTGTACATTTTAGTCACGCATCAATCATCATATCATATCGAGAGAGAGTGGGGGGAATGAAAGAAGGGTGACTGACGTGTGGAGTTGAAAGCTAGTGAAGCCGGATAAGGATTCTTGCGACTTTGAAGCCTGCCACGTCGCCTTGTGTGAGGCTTAATTAATATTATTAATTAATTTGAATAATATTATTTTTCAATAGTATAGTAAATAGGGTAAATAATTTTATGCAACCTATACTAATCGCGAATTTGAGATTGGCAACCTAAAGAATATTTTGTACTAAAATGCAACCTTTAATACACGGCTTTGCCTGTATCGCAACCTATGGCCATCGGCGGCTCGTTTTCCACCGGAAAAGCGAGCGTGCGACTCGCACGCTCCATTTTTTAGGGTAAATTCGCCATTTTATGTAAGTGACCGTCGGACTTCCACTAATATCACACATTGTCACTTGAATTCCCAAAATTCGATTGTTTGCAAAATTAGGGTTCCTCTCTGCGAAAGAAAACAAAACCTTTCTCTACAAAAAAATCCAGCAAATTCAAATTGATTGCAGTTGTTGTAATGGTCTGGAAAAAGAGAATCAATGATGAGAACATACCACCCGGAAGACTCTGCCCAGATTACGGTTTGTAACCCTAATTTTTAATTATTTCTGTTTATCTGTTGAATTTGGCCCAATTTTTTAAACTGTGAACATATTTTTGTGATTATGTGGTCCCGTATTGAATGTTGCGACAATTATTTTGAATGTGGCGACAAATCAGTTGATTATTCAAATATGAACATGTGAATGTTATTTGAACTGTGGTCCCTTTTTCGAAATTGATAAATTTGTTTACTTTTTTATTTAATTTTCATCTGAAGGGACCAGTATATTGATTTATGTAATTTTATTGTCCCCTTCAGGTCTAAGTTTACAACTTTTTACCATTTCAATTCATTATGGTGGACGATTTGTGGAACTTGGTGAGACATGCTACACTGGTCAGCACATGAGGGTAAGTCACATTGACTATTGTGACCCTGATGAACTGTCACTGATTGAAATATTTTGTATGGCTTCTGAAGCTGGGGCAGAAAGTGTTAGGTGTGTGCATTGCAATAAAAATGGTGTTAATGATTGCCGGAATTTGTTTGTCTTGCAAAATGATTTGGTGTTGTAAATCTTGTTAATTGGATTGATGATAATAGAATGGTTGGTTTATATGTGGAACATATGGAAGACTACATGGCTAGTCTACCTTCTGATTGCTTGCCTTCTGTTGATGAACCATTGGATTTTGTGGGGGATGATGGGGATAACTTAGATGAGTTTATTGATAATTGGACTGAGGAACAAAATGATGATGATAAGGGTGATGATGATAAGGGTGATGATAATGTGGGTGATGATAATTTGGGTGATTCTGACAGTGATTTTGAAATCCAATCATTTGGATCAGACTCTCAGTGTTCTGATGAGTTTGTTGAGAGTGATTGTGATTTGTATGATGAAGATGATATGATGTTTGAGGGTCATGTAGATGCAGATATTGAATGGGAAGGGATAACTAGAGAGGAACCTGATAGGGCAGATTTTGCATGTAGCAAGGGTAAGCAGAGAACTAAAAATGGCCATCCAACTTTTGATCCTCAATAAGACATGCAAAATCCACAGTTTGAATTGGGCATGAAATTTTCTGACCTGACCATGTTTAGAAAGGCAGTTAGAAACTTTGCAATTGCACAAGGTAGAGAAGTGTCATTTATAATTAATTTGAGCTATAAAGTGCAAGCAAGATGCAAAAATAAGTCATGTCCTTGGCTCATTTATGCATCCAAAGTTCATGATGAAGATACTGTGCAGGTTAAGACATTCAATGGTAGGCATAAGTGTCCTAGAAACCAAAAGGTGAGTCATGCTACTCCAAAATGGATAGCTGAAACTTACAAAAATAAGATATTAGATAATCCCAAATGGCCAGTAGATGCAATGATGGTTGAGATGCAAAGGGAGGTAGGGATTATTTTCAAAAGGTGGCAAATGTATCAGGCTAAAAAATATGTTTCTCAGATTGGTGTGGGGTCTGATTGTGAGCAATATGCTATGCTTTGGTCTTATGCTGAAGAGATAAAAAATAACAACCCTGGGACTACTGTGAAAATTAAAAGCAAACTTTTTAATGGGGAGCCACTGTTTAAAAGAATTTATATTTGTTGGGGCCCTTTAAAAAGAGGATTGCTTAAGGGTTGTAGGAGGGTGATATGCTTAGATGGTTGCCATCTGAAAACCACTTGTGGTGGTGTTCTATTGACTGCAGTTAGGGTTGATGCAAACAATTGTATGTATCCTTTTGCATATTCAATTGTTGAAAAGGAAACAACAAAAAACTTGGCATTGGTTTGTTGAACTGTTGAAAGCAGATTTGGGGATTGAGAATTCTTTTCTGTGGACAATAATGTCTGACAAACAGAAAGGGCTGGTAGATGACATTGAAAGTCTACTTCCAGATTCTGAGCATAGGTTTTGTGTCCAACACTTGTATGGAAACTTTAGGAATTCATTTAGGGGATTAGCACTGAAAAACTTGTTGTGGAGAGCATCCAGGTCCACTAGGGTTGTTGACTTTAATGCTGCAATGAAAGAATTAGAAGAAAGGGACAAAGAAGCTTTTGAATGGTTGGCTAAGAAGCCAGCAAATCAGTGGTCTAGGTCACACTACAGTTGCAACTCAAAGTGTGATATGCAGCTGAATAATATGTCTGAGTCTTTTAACTCACTCATTCTGAGAGCAAGGAGTAAGCCTATTGTTTCTATGCTGGAAACAATAAGACTTATATTGATGAAGAGGACATACATGAGAAGGGATCAAATGAGAAAGCATTTACATGGGAACTTGTGCCCTAAAATCATGAAGTTGTTGGAGGAATTGAAGAAAAAATCAATGGGTTTTATTTGTCACTGGAATGGAGAAGACTAGTTTGAAGTAGAGGGAAGCCAAGGTAGATTCAGAGTTCATATGGGGGAAAAATCATGCACGTAGGAAGTGGGACCTCACAGGTATCCCTTGTGAGCATGCAATAAGTGGTATGTTCTTGTTGAGCACAAAACCAGAGGATTATGTTGTTAATATGTACCATAAAGAAACATTTCAGAAGGCTTATTCTGAGATGTTGGGCACTCTTCAACCTCTTGAATATTGGCCAAATGTAGAAGCAATACCCTTGAAACCACCATTTATTAAGAGACTACCTGGAAGGCCAAAACAAAATGCTAGAAAAAAACAGCCCCATGAAGAGGTTTTGGCTGGAAATTCCAAAAAACAAGTTCAAGTGTTGCTCAGTAGGAAAGGAAGAAAAATGAAATGTTCTCTCTGCAAGAAAGATACCCAAACATCAGATGTTGCCCTTTAAAAACTGACAAGAGTGCACCAACTGAAGGACTTCCTATACCACCCTCTAATGAAGACAATTTTGTGGTCAAGGAGAAAAGGGAGTCAAAGTGTATCTGCAACTACACCAACAAGACTTACAAGAAGCCAAAGTGTCTCTGCAACTACACCTACAAGGTTAACAAGAAGTCAGTCCAAAGGTCTTACACCTACCAAGGAGTTGGTGACAAAAAGGACTCAAAACATTCAGGCTAAGAGCAAGACATTGGGATTGAAGAGGAAACTAGAGGTATTAATAATACTCATTTTGTTGTGATTTTTTTTCCTATGTGCTTCAACCTGTTGTAATGATATTATTTATGTATTAATAGGTGTCCAGGAAACATAATCCACTAATTCAAGGTGCAAGTTTTTCAACAGCAAAAGGACCAGCTGTGAACAAACAGGTGGTGCAATCTCAGCCTGAGCCAGAGATATTGGGAACATATTGGGTTACTACTGGTGGGAGCATAGTGGATAAGTAGTGGTTGGTTCTAATGGTTGTTGTTGGTTTTGGATAAGTTTGTTGAACTCCAGATATAATGGTTGTTAGCTTTTGGATTTAATGGTTGGTTTTGGATATATATTATGGTTTTGAACTCAAATACAATGGTTGTTAGATTTTAGTTCTTGACTGGGTGTTTTTGATGTTGGCATTGTAAAAACTGATTGGGAATATTGTTGGAATGGAAGAATTATGGCTATTGACATATTGTGCAATTTATGTTTTGTGTTATGTATGTTTTCTTATTGGATTTCTGTTTCTATTTTGGAATGAGCACACATCATGTAAAACATGTTACTAACATTCTAAAGACAGTCATGATCACACAAATAATGCAAAAGAGTTTAAACAACCAAAATGGTGTGTGATTAACCAAAAGAGTTTGAACAACACACCTTACCATTACCATTACAATCATAGTTTGAATAACACACCTTACCATTACACATTACATGATGCAAAAGAGAACCACAAATCTAAAATCTTAGAAAACACTACAACATGTAATATATGATCACCCAAGAAATAAGAATTACAATCCACAGCCAACGCTCACGAGCACTTTTTCTTTTCAAACACAATTCAAGATTGGCCTTTTCTTCCATGACATCTTCAATACAAGCTCCTGACTCTTTCAAATCAGATTGAAGTTTCTTCACATCAGATTGAAGTTTCTTCACATCAGCTTCCAATCTCATCACATCTACTTCAAGAATTTGAGTTTCACTTTCAAATCTGTTGGCACGTTTCAAAAGGCCGGGAATGATTTCACGAGCTCTAGGGCACAAAGGAGGTTCAATCAACGAAAAATATATACAACCACCATCATCCTATAATGTTCAGTTACAGAAACAAATTAATTTAAGAAGAAAAATCGAGTTTATTGAATTCGCCCAATTTTTTGAATTAGGGTTCACTGAATTTGCCCAAATTCATAAATTAGGGTTTCCTAAATTCATCACTTACCCGATTTTTTGCGCAAGTAATGTATCTCCTTCCTGGATTTTGAACACTCCACGATATTTTCGTAACAACATTCATCCCGCAATTGCATAGTTGAGCCATTGCCCGTCTGTCTCCAAGCCAATTTTCGTATGCGAAGAAGAAGAATGAAGAACAGGTAAGGTACGCGCCTTTTTTTCAATAAATCTGGTGAGACGATGAAATGACAAAATTATCCTTCAAATGTAAGGCAAAATGACGAATTTACCCTCAAAAATGGAGCGTGCGACTCGCACGCTCGCTTTTCCGGTGGAAAACGAGCCGCCGATGGCCATAGGTTGCGATACAGGCAAACCCGTGTATTAAAGGTTGCATTTTAGTACAAAATATTCTTTAGGTTGCCAATCCCAAATTCGCGATTAGTACAGGTTGCATAAAATTATTTACCCTAGTAAATAAGGCTAACTACTTCACTTTTTGACATAAATAATAAAAAATAGTAATACTTTTTTATGATCTATATTTTATATATTGATAACAAAAATATATATTTTTTTTTTTTTGGTACAATGAAGAAGGCCAGAGACCTTAGAATAAAATTAAGCTAGAACACAATGGAGGTAAGAAACCCCAATAAGATCATGCTGAAGCCATGCTCCCAGGCCAGTAGGGGGAGACGAAATCCAATGTAACCCGACCGAAGAAGATGCCGCTAAGCTCGCCATATGGTCTGCCGCAAAGTTTAGTTTCCTGTGAACGTATTGAAGCTTAACGCTCCATTCTCGATCTAAAAGACTCCGAATGATCTTTACCTGTGCTACATGGGTCCCAAACTGTCCATCGTGCCACTAACTAATAACAAAAATATTATAGCAAAAGGTATTTGCAGAAAGGTTAGAGCGAGCGAAAATTCTTCCTCCCATGGGCGATTCATCCCTCATGGCGCCTTGGCAAATTTGACCTCAATCTTTCCCTGAAATTACCACTAGTTTTATCAATTCTGTATCAAATTATTCTAGTACCGAATTGGTGGAGACTTATTTGAAAGAATCCCGCTGCTACTGCTACAGTGATTCTGCAACTTCTTCCCATGGGAAGATCAAAGAAGAAGCTCCGGTACCGGAAACTGACAGAGGAGGACTGTTCTGGCCACTTCAGTGAACAAGATGATACTTCCCAAGGGGATTCGGGTGATGAACGGGCCAGCATAGCTGAAACAGAAATGGACGCTACCTATAAATTGGCTAATAATGTTGATGATACTAATGGTGAGAATATTGAGAACTTAGTTGCAAATGAGAAAGTCAATAAGGTTATAGCTGCAGAGAACCAGGTTGGACAAATGGAGAAACAAAAGCAAGTGGCAAACCAATCTTTGAAACCGGCCCAAAAGGTGCTTGACAAAATGCCACAAAGAAATCCCGACTCACGAAAGAGGTCATTCTCGGCTCTCTTTGCCGACAACCGCAAGGCCTCTCTTGGTCTCAAACTAAACTACATTCCACCGGATAATGGGGTGGACCTTGATGATGATGACCTATTGGATGTAGCTAGCACGTGGGGCCATTGCCTAGTTGGGTACTTTACCCAAAGACACCCGGGCAAGGAGGCGTTGTTGAAGCTATGCAACTCATGGAAAGTCCAATATGACTACATCCCCAACGTTAATGGATGGATTGTCTTCAAATTCCGAAACGAAGAAGATAGAGATAAGGTTCTCCGCGGCGGCCCTTACTCCATCTATGGTCGAGGGCTCATACTCAAAGTGCTTCCCAATTGGTTCCAATTTGGTGAAGACGACATCAAGACCGTCCCCGTTTGGATCAATCTCCCCCTCCTCTCATGGGAATGTTGGAGTCCAAATGCTCTTAGCAAGATTGCCTCATATGTCGGTAAACCCATCACAACCGACAAGCTCACGGCCACGAGGGACCGATGCAACTACGCCCGGATTTTGGTGGAGCTCGACATCTCTAAGGAAAGAGTTTATAACATCCCCATCAAATCAAAAGGGAAATTTATGTTTGAACAAAAAGTAGAATATGAATATGTCCCACTCTATTGCAACCATTGCAAATTCATTGGACACTCTACCTCCAATTGTGGGAAGCATAAAGCCTACCTTGAGAAAAAAGCCGAGGGCAAGAAACCGGTCGAAGAAGCCGAAGCCTTTGCGACTACCAAGAAAGTGGTAGTACATCAACCAAAAGAAAAGGTGCATCAAACCAAGAAAGGGGGAAACACCAACAAAGAACAAGGGGAACGACACAAAACCAATGAGGTGGAGGTCGTAGAAGAAAAACAAAGCAAAGATAATCAAGCGAAAGAGGGTAATGGGGATTGTGCTACAAGGAAGGAAGCGGGGACCATTACTTCGGATGCCGGTTCTACCTCTCCTCCAACCGGGGACTTGGAGGCCCAAAACTTCGAGAACCCTCCTCCGGATAACGAAGGTGCCTCCTTCCAAGTGGTAGGGAAGTATAACAAGATTCTCACCCGTAGTGGAGCCGCGAGCCAAGCCGTCGCAACTACGAGTCAAAATTCTAGGATGAGAGACAAACCAAGCGGGAGACGAGAGGGAGGCAAGGTGAATTCGTCGAAGAAGGGGGGCCAACCCTCCTCCTCTCAATGATTATCGCCTCATGGAACATTAGGGGCTTCAACGGGCCCCTAAAACAAGATGAGGTGGTAAACCTCATCCGGAGAAATAATATTGACGTTTTGGGACTTTTGGAAACGAAAACCGACACTAGGCGGCTATCTCTCTTTGTGAATAGAAGGTTGCCGGGTTGGGTTTTTTTGCGAGAATTTTGACGTTGTTGACCGTGGGCGCATCGCCATCCTATGGAACCCCATGAAGGTTGACATCATGATGGAGGCCGCCTTGCCTCAAGTCATTTTTGCAAAAGTCCATTGTAAGGTGAGCAACCACTCGTTTATTGCTAGCTTCATATATGGACTTCACTCAAGAGGGGACCGAAAATTATTGTGGAATGACCTTAGGGGCTATCGGGGGAGGATCTCCTTACCTTGGCTACTTCTAGGGGACTTCAACGCTATCCTCAAACCGGAAGAGAGAATTAAGGGGGAGAGGGTCACTAACCGGGACACCATGGACCTCGTGGAAGTTTGTGGCGCTTTGGGCTTGTCGGACATTCCCTCAAGCGGTTTCTACCACACTTGGACCAACAATCATGTTTGGTCAAAGCTTGATAGAGCAATGGTGGATACTCAATGGGAGAATGCCGATCTATTCTCGCAAGCGACCTTCCTAGCTCCGGGTATTTCCGACCACTCTCCATGCATAGTCACTATTTTTGAGGCGAGGAACACTACCGGGTCACCGTGGCGGTTCTTCAATATGTGGACGGCCCACGCGAAGTTCTTACCGAGTGTTCATAACACTTGGAACCATGGTGGTGGAGGCTCGAGACAATTCCGCCTTGCGACTAACTTGAAGAACCTTAAGAGCTCACTTAAGGCTCTTAATGAGGAGGCCTTCTTACATATCTCCTCCCGGGCTAAAGAAGCGAAGAATGCCCTCAAGAATGCACAACAAATGCTCCATGATCAACCCAACGACCCCGAAACCAAAGCCAAGATGCCTTCACTTAGACTTGAAGCCCTTAAATTGGCCAAAGCGGAGAAGCTCTTTTACCAACAAAAGGCCAAGTGCAACTTTCAAATCAAGGGGGATAAATGCACCAAGTTCTACCATGGCTTGGTCAAAAAGCGAGCAAAACGGAATTTCATAGCCTCGATCAACCGAGATGACGGTACCATCACCGAATCCATGGAGGAAGTTGCTAAAGAGTTTGTGCATTACTACAAGGCTCTCTTGGGAACCG
>CACSLK010034050.1:4822494-4836860 GCA_902706635.1 Striga hermonthica | reverse complement strand
TGGAAAAAGGAATTTGCCTTTTGGAATAATAATATAAGAAGTAAAAGCATTGACAAAAAACACGGGAAGTTTCTCCAAGTCAAAGTCACGAATTTGATAGCACACCTTTCCGTGGGAATTTGATGCATTCGCAATCTGAGATTAGCATATGAATTGTACAAAGCAGCAAACTCGAGGACGGAGAATAAAATCTCCATCATGGTGATTTTCTGTTGCGAATTCAACTTATTCCAGTATTTCTTCTGCAAGTTTATATAATATCAAATGGGGGGAAAAAATATGTTTAATACAGGTAATCTTGGAGCATATTAGCGAACTTATAAGTACATTTATATTTAAGAATGGACAACAATTACCTAACTTATAAGTACTATAAACGCAACGGGATATGGAATAATAAATATAGCAAATAGTAACTGCTTCATAATTTAAAAATCGAACTGGAACTCGCAAGGGCTAAAAGCAAATGTGATTTATGTAAATAACATGGAGTTCTTAACCTTAAACAACTGAAGAGTAAATAATAAGAAGCAGAATATGGTCCACCGAACCTCATTAGAAACAATGAAAAATTAGATCGCTTAAACCAAAGTTCAGATAAAGATTATTTGTACCTGAATGCCATCAATTGCACTTAGAAGTAACAGCTGTGTTATGCATTTACTCCTAATAGTTTCCAACATCGGACTTTCCTCATTTCCGGTGTCAGTATCCATAGTAGCATCAGAAACCTAAAGAAACAGGCATATTATATATCAGGTGCAAAATTTTCTCAAGTGCACATGTAAAACAAATGAGACATTAATGATATAATAATATCTAGAGCTTTATAGCCAATGTCATACCTTAGATGGAGAAGATGGCACTATTGCATCAGCTGCAAAGTTCTTTGGTTTCGACGAAAAACTTCTCACAAAGAGATTGCCAATAATCTTTTGACCGAATGTTTGACTACGTGGAAGGTGATTGTCACTATCAGGGGTTCCTTCAGCTCGTCTAGACGGTGATGGCATGCCTACAGCACCAAGTGTCACTCTCCAAAATTTTTCGAGATGCAAATAATTAAGCTGAACAAAATTGAGGATAATGATGAAAACTACCCGAGGCTTAACATAATCACGAAAAGCTCCCAAGTACCAACTTAAAATGTTCTACAAACATCTCTTTGAGGTTTGTACCCCGCCGTTCTTTTCATGTGGAAGTGTTTTCATGTATAATAAGGTTAACTATCAAGGATAATTTTGTAATTAAGACATTTGCTTTCTCAACATAGCAATGCACTAACCTTCCGATCCCTCCATATCAGTTGTGTGCAATGTTTCTTGACCGTGAACAGGTGAGATTCCATTAGCAGTGGTTTTCAAAGATGCCAATGGAGAGCTGTTTAAGTCTCTGGACAAAATTGTATGATGTTTCGTCTTCTCAAAACCCAGATCATTGAGTAGCTCAAGTGGTTGGGTTGTGTATGAAGCATCCCTATCCAAAACCAAACAGCTTCTGTTACCCTTATAGCATAACCAAATAAAACAAAGAAAGCTTACAAGATGGACGGAAAAAAGAAATGAAGAGGAAAAAAAAAATCGCTCTTTTCTCTATTAAAAGAGAGAAAAAAAAAAAGAATCAAGGAAAGAGAATCTAAAAAAGATCAGACCTGTAATTTATTCTAAGAGAGAGAGATTATATTTAACAAAATAAGCAGAAAATATCACAACAATATGTGTATGCTAAACTGCCAATGATATGGCATATATGGATAGGTGAATCACACTAGCAGCGCTGATTTTTCTTCATTGACAAGAGATAAAGATTAAATGTAAACTAAATGAAAAAGAAAATAGTGCAAAAATAATATTTCGATGTTAAATTGCTGAGGGGAGAGAGAGAGAGAGAGAGATAGAGCACCTTATACTTTTCAACAAAGTATCCCAGTCTTGGTTGCTAAATTGGTGACCCCCAACATCAATGAGATGCACTAATGCTCCCAAAGCTATTGAAACTACCGACTGATCAGTTTTTTTGGCACAATCTAACAGCAAACTGAGCAGTGGGGGCAGCATAAAGCAGACATCCTAAAAAATAGAGAAAACTGACGATCAGGAAGCTATTTTAACTGGCTAAGACTCAAATGTAAAATGAAAGCATTCGCAACATATATTGTGGTCTAAATGGACTAAACTGTGTCTCCCCATAATCCTGAACTATAATATCCGAACTCCAATATCACACCATTTCCTTTCTTGAGTTTCTTCCACCATAAAGATAAGGAGCAATAACAATATGGAAGGTAGATATAAATATTTCTAACCCAGAAAATGTTATCTCAAATTGCTTTCTTTGTATCTAACACACACTTATTAACAGTTTTTTATTTTTTCTATTATCCATGGAAGACGAGAAAGCCGAAAAGCCGGACTGAATTAAAATTGAAAACCAAACCCAATAAAAAGAAAAGTGTTGAGAGACATCAATTAGTGTCTTATGTTCAAATGTGACTCAACTACAAAGTGAAGGGAATACATACTAGCAAAAAAACTTTTTCCTTAGTTGCTGATTCTAGAAAGAGGCATCAACAAGAGACCACTATGCCTAAAATGCAAGAAAGGCCACAAACAAAGTTTTCCAGATTTAAAAGAACAAATGAGTCATGCGAGGGTAAGTTCAAAACTACAAAAGCTTTTACTACTAAATAAAAGTCGTCAACTAGAACTACCTTGTAGAAAGTGTTGAAAAGGTCGCAAAGCAACTGCAGTGCATGAACAGTACTTTCACGAAGCCACTCGTCCCCTGAACACATAAAACTCTCTTTTCCAGAAGCATGTCTCACATGATCAAAGATGGGAAAAAGGACTCTTCGGAATATATTCTCCCAAAGTGAAGATGAAAACTTGCTTCCTCTCTCGTTCAGCAAATCAAACAAGACCTCAAGTGCACAATTCCTGACCTCTGACCTCGAATCGGAAGTCAGGTCGGAAAGACCCGCCAGCATAGGGAACCAATAATGCTCAGTTACATCAACAATTCCGTTTTCTTTGGTCAAAATGTCCTGGAAATAAGGGGGATTAGTTAACATGTTGGTGAACCGTATTCTGAAACACGCAAGAAAAATCATTGGCTCATCAAATTCTCTATCGGGCCATGAAAAAAATTCAACATGTTAAACTATAGAGTTAAATAATTTTAAAAATTAAGTATAAACACGAATGAAATGAAAAACTAAAAAAAAAATGGAAAAGAAAATTACGGAATAGGAGTTTATATCATAAGATACCAATTCAAGTAATTATGTTTGAAAGTGATAAGAAGAGAAAACCATTTATTCAATAATAATAATGTTCAAAATGAAGAGTGAAAAGTTAAAGAATCACTGCCTAGTTACAATGGTGAAAAAGAAAACTTATAGTGCTTAGCTAGTCAAATGCATTAAGAAATCAAGATCTTCTTCTCACAACAGTTCATACGTTCTTAATACCTTCCCGGACCCAGAAAAGGAATGAAAGAAAAGAAAAGAATGAAAAGAAAGGAATGAAAGAAAAAAAAAATATATATAAGACCAGGAATAACAACAAAAGTGAAATACTTGCTGAAGCTGCAACTCATACATTTTCATTCAAATATAACAATACCAAAATGATGATATCACAAATATGTCATTTTCTTCCATGAAAGAGAGTAAACCAAATATTTAGCAGATGATCATAGTCAGGTTCCTATTTAAGTCTAACAAATTTGGTTAATACTCGTCGATTGGTTTGTCTTTTCGTTTACTCAGGTTTATTTGATTGTTTATCTCTTCTTTTTCAAGTTTATTTGATTTTGTTGTCTTTCTTTTTGGCTTGAATTATGAAACAATATTGTAAGGGAGAGAAACCAAGGAGACGAGTAATGGCCTAGAAAACTATAGATAATTGTGTTTGACAGAATTTGATAATGATGCTGGGTCAAGACGAAAGTACTTAATAAATGAAGCAAGCTTTGAACACTTGAAAACACACCTCTGCAAGTCGATTTTCACAAATGCGGAGGAGAGCAACAGCCTTTAAACTTATGCTGAGTGAACATTTATTATTGGCAAATCCAACTAAGCAACTAACACAATCCATGAAGCAATCCCCAACAACCTGATTAAAGTGTTCCAATATAACTGCAAAATTTCTCGGTGTTAGACTTAAACACAAGTTTTTAACAAAATTCCAAAATCATGCAAACATCATCTGCATGGAAAAAGGGTAAGTTTGGCACAAACCCTGCTCCACATTCTCAAATGCACTTTCCACAATGGCTTCCAGGTCATCTTCAGCAGCTGTGGTGAAAAGTGCAAAAACACTTCGCCACCCAGACTTAATTTTCCCCGATTTAGATTTAATCATCTGTTAAATTACAACTGAATTTTATTGATACGACAGCAGAAGTAGTAACACTAGGAAAAGAATCAACAAAATAGAACCAAGGCATATTACTTGAACGATGCAATCCAATATACGCCTCCGTATGGATACACTTCTGCTGCTTTGCATCAGAACAATAAATGGTTTCAAAATCTCATTCTGAAAACTGAAGTTAGCAAGCTCAGCATGCTCCAGATACTTCATGCTCAGTTGGCGTAGGGAATCTATGGCATATACTGCAATTTTTTCATCAGCATGGCCACCAGCAAAGATGAGCTGCTGGGCCAAGATGGACCATATTCTAGCCCAAACCTGAAAGTAGAACAAAGAAAAACCACAAACATCTCTCAAGAAGACATTCGCAAGATAGAAACTGAGTATCATCATACATGGTGAACGGCTGCTAAAAGATGTCTCGGGCAAACTTGACACAGGTCAAAAAGAAGAATATCTTAAAAAAAATTGATGAAATTTAGGATCATGGGTAACTTGGAAATATCTGGCTTTGCAGCTGAATTAGTTTTCCATTTATGTAGCAGAACTTTTTGAAAGTGTTCTGAGTTGAAGGAAGTTTTCCAGATCAATGGTTAAAATAACTATGCAATTTATCAGCTCTACATTAATTGCCTTTTTCAAGTTATCACGCATAAATCACTATTTCCTTCTATTGGAGATCCTTATTTCAGGGAAAAAATTTGTGAGAAAAACTCCAATAAAGTAAAATAAGCCCACACAATCTAAATCTATACATCTATATTATAATAAACAAGGAAACAAAAATTATATCATAGAAACCAAGGGCGAAACGAAACAAAGTGAACTTTTATGAGGTAGAGAAATTACCATATGAATACGACCGATATTATCATAGCTAATTTCAACAACCTTCCGCAAGCTAAAAACACGAGCAGGGTTCTGTTTTAATTCCTCTGCTGACACACCGCACAAAGCAGTAAAAAACTCAACCACTGATTCACTAGGCAATTTGACACTATTTGCGAACACACATTCTGTTGGTTTTCCAGACAGTTCTCTCAGAGACTGAATCAGAGCGTCTCTAGAAACTTGATTTGATCCTTGCATGATAGTTGCAGTCATAGCAGGCCAAGATATTGCGTATTCGAGGCGGGAAATACATTCCAGAACAGCTGACCATGAGTCTTGAAGGGAACAGATCTCAGTAGCACACAAATCAAGAAGAGTGCGTAATGCTTCCACATGTTTGCCGCGCATATCTTTGGGAGCATGTAAAAAATTATACCTGGAATTCAATTTCTGAAGCATAAATTATGGTTCACAAGCTACAATTCCGTAGCCAAAGCAACATGATATGCTTTTCTTTTTATTGTGTAATAAGAAACATAATATTTTATTGTGAGGCAAAATTTTGCACAACTGGACAAGGCATCCACTCAAAAAGGGATCAAAATATAAACATTAGAGCTAAACTCAAGTCTAACTAATCAAAGGCAAAAACATGGTGAAACTCTGTCTATTTGGAAATAAACATGGATGAGATTGTTTTTAACTGATGGGTTCTAAATTATAATCATGTTCCGTGTCACATTAAGTTCATTTGTAGGGAGACAGTGTTGTGTTGACAGAAAGAATCTTGACATGTGAACAAAAAACTAAGCATAGACTTTCTGACTATTATTTTTTGGGTGACTATTTTTACAGCCTAAATTCAATTTCGGTGATTGTTTATACTTTCAGCAGTCACCCTTTTGTTCATGAACTAGAGAGAAAGAAAGAGAGCAGACTTTCTGGGAGTAGATCCTTCCTACAAATTTAAAACCTTATGAGAAATTATAAAGTTCAAGTGTAAATCAAGAAATGGCAATTACAAAATTAGCTGATTGTTTTCCTTTTTCCTCTTTTCTTCTTTTTCTTGTTTCTTTTTTCATGTTTGTGTGTTTGTGTGATTCAAATTAAATGGAATGCGT
Organism: Striga hermonthica; assembly: GCA_902706635.1. Classification (NCBI taxonomy): domain Eukaryota; kingdom Viridiplantae; phylum Streptophyta; class Magnoliopsida; order Lamiales; family Orobanchaceae; genus Striga; species Striga hermonthica. The sequence continues at coordinate 4,830,529 of CACSLK010034050.1, read as the reverse complement.
GATGGAATATAGTTTCATATTGCTAAACAGTATACCACCTCAAACCAAAGTACTCATTTTACATCTAATCGAATCTATTTCTCACCCTTTAGGGCATAACTGTAGGAAGGTCAACATTACCAAGATAACTAGAAATAATAGAAGAAAGCTGAGTTACTCATAGTTACACCAAGAAAGACAAGTGGATGAGCAAATAGAGGTTACCTCAACAAAGATGTCAGAAATGCATAGCGGATTGTGTCCATCCCGAGAGCATGTGTTATTTGTATACCTTCTTTGAACCCTTCCATGCAAAGACTAATCCTTGGTTGGTAGTCTGCTTCACCCATGGTAACTGCAAAAGTAGCAAGTAAAGGCCATCCTACAACTTCAACCATGAGACGCACAAGCTCAATTCTGTTTGAGGTGTAAAAGATCCCTTTTCTTTCAATTTGTTCTTTCATTAAGGCCTGCATTTGCTTGACAATTTCATTGTTCTCGGACTTGGAGTTAGTTGAAGAGCTTCTTTTGGGGAGGGACAAATTGAGAACATCGACAAGTTTTCTTTCTTCCGCTTCTAACTTTTCTTTATTAGCTTCAGATTTTTCAACAGGATTGTCTATCATTTTTATCTCTTCTTCAATAATGGCATCATAGACCTCTTCCAAGAGTTCACGAGGAGAAGATGCATCAGCAGTATTTGTGGTGTTTAAGTATATAAAATCACTTTTTGACATTTTCTGCCATGCCATGGGGTTGTGAGCAACTGAATTAAGCAATATAATCGTGTACGCTAGCACATAAGCAGAGTTTGCATTCTTGAACAGACTAGGATTTTCGGCACAATAGCTGCAAAAGAAGATCAGTACTTGAAAATTCAATCTATTAGCTTAGCTGACTGAGAGACAAATTGGCAACAAAGTATTCAGATTAAGCAATGCTAAAATGACAGCTAATGCACATAACACTAGCTACTTGACCCTGAACATGCCTTCCCAATATAAATTTCTTATCCAACTTATCAAATCATTTGCCAAAATTTGTCAAGTCATTTATCAAATCAACTATTCATTTTTACACATTCGCCAAGTGGATTTTCTGAAACCAATTTTCCAATAACTTGACAAGACAAGTCATGCAAAACAAATGACATAAAAGATACACCACTATATCTGCTGAATCCTGAAAGGAAAGAGGAGCACATTTTCCTTTCACAACCAGTTAGGCATCTTGCCCAACAAAGCAGAACTTAAAAAAGTTCATAACTCGTTCAAGCCTCAAGGAATCTGTGAGCTTTATGAGTGACATTAAAAGTTTTATGATGTCTAACATTTCTTCAAAAAAAATTCTGGTAAGAGGAAATGCTCATATGGATAGAAGTCGAAACCACTTTTGGGATATAAAATACCAACCGATCTGCAAACTTTTCCATTATGCAGTCAATCTTCGGAGATTCCCTCGGAAGTTGAAACCCCTTAAGAAATTCACGCATTGCAATATCAAATCTCACTCCTGAGAACTTCATGGAATCTATATAAGCATGCATAACGGCAACAGGGAAACCTTCATGCCGGCCCAGGTAATCCCCAATCATAGCCTGAGAATCTGGATAAGTAAGATAACTAATGGTGATTGGAAACTAAATATCTTAAGACAAGATATTACGTATACCTTGTCTAAGTTGGGAGTATCTTGTAGAAACTGGGCAACTGAAGATGGAGTGCTCTCCACCAACTGACTGGATAGCAAATACTCAACTCCCTTCTCGGGGTGCCGATTGAACTGTCCATAAATAAAATAAGCTGGGGCTTAACAACAGCTCAAAGGAATATTTGAGAGAGTAAAAACTAAAAAAATCCTTCATAGCATATAACAACGATAATTACAATAGGAAACTTTTCACTGAAAGTCTAAATTCAAAGGGAGGGAGAGAGAGAGAGAGAGAGAGAGAGAGAGAGAGAGAGAGAGAAAGTCAGAAACAAAACGAATATTTATTTTCGAAGCTATTATTACCAACGCCGCATGAGGTTTGCATTTAAATTACAAATAAAACCCTACTGAGGGACAGGAATAGTAAAAGTGAAAAGAAATATAAAGGGTCATCTGTAAATTCGAAAGTTGATTGATGTGTTTTTTGTAATTTGATTGAAACCACACCAGGACTTTCATAATTAACACTAGAAAGAAATAAGAAAACAGCAGACTTGCACACCTCAGAGATAACAGCTTCAATCGTAGACTTGTGAGCATTCAGCTTATCAAAGTTGCTTGGTGTGTTATCCCCACTTTCTGATTTATTCAATACTTTAGGTGAAACTTCCTTTCCAAAGGTTGCCTTGTCCTTGCTCTGATTTACAGCTCCTTTGTGAGACTTCACCCAATTTGCTAGTGATTTAAGTATATTCACAAGACCCTACGAGTAAAGAGGGTGTTAACAGCCCAGGTTAACAATAGGGGACTGCAGAAAGTTCTTGCCAAAAGAAGAGACACAAAAAATTATTAATTACTGAAAAGGCCTTTTGTACCTGAAGAGATAATGTTTTCGCTGATCCTGTTTGTAACGCAGCAGAAGACTTTGGGTCTACATTTTGAGTTCCTTGAGCGATTTTAGTTAATGCGGCGACCTAAATAAGATGAGAAGACGTGAGGATGAATTAATACACATGTAAAGGCAGAAATAATTTAAAAGAGAAAAAGGGAATGCATACCATCTTTTCAAACAGGTTAGGTGCTTCAGGATCACAGTCATAATTTACATAGAGGTCAACTAGCATTTGAGAATTTTTGCAGACTTTCTCGAGCATCCTGCCAATTAGAATTAAATAAAAATCTTGCACATGGACAATCTGAAGGCGCACATTGCGTTAATGTCGAGAATTGTTTTCCAACAGAGATAAAGCATTACCGGAGAAGAGTTAGTTTTTGGTTAAAATCAGATCCTTCCAGAGATTTTAGAACAATCACAGGAAAAAAGGCTCCAATTTCAGCCTGTAAAAGAATTAAATACTATCATATTGAAGAACCAAGTAACTCCTAGTAATATAGTGAATTACAAACTTGGAAGTCTTTTCACACCTTGAAACTTCCCCTGAATCGTAGTAAAAGAACTGACAAAATTCCCGTTGCATACTGACAAGGTATAAAAAAGAAAACACCATTAAAACATTAACTATTAAACAGATTCCTGAGATAAGCACAATCAAAACAAACATACCTGAAATAATAAAGAAGATGGAGACACTGATGCTCGCAATAATACATACGAAATATGAGCCCTGACTGAATCAATGAATTGAATATTCTTTGTAAGTGAGTCACCAACATCTTCCAAGGAACCCTGTATTCCACATAGCACACAATTTATTAAGAGCATAAAGAAACTATATCCAGCCATGAAATATTAGCATTATTAAATGAATATATGTCCCATTTCTGACCTGACCTATCAAAGGACAGGCACACATGTTGGGTTGATTTAGCACATCTTCCAATTCATATCTACAGATTTGCCCATCTACATGTACGAGGACTTACAAAAAGAAAANNNAAAAAAAAAAAAAAAAAAAAAAAGGAACTAGCACGGGACAACATAACAAATGTAATACATGACTTCACAACTCACTCCAACTGGTCTATCCTGCTCAATCAACATACGTATGTTTACATCCAATAAGTTGTTTTCCTGATAAAGTGGTTCTTTTTTTTTCCGCTCTCACAAAATATTTTTTCTTCGGTTTTGCCCTCTCATCTGAATCACCAGTGAACTACTTCGCCACTGCTTAGTTCAAGACAGCGACCCGCAACAGATAGAGGGCACTTTCTCGCTTAACTTTTTGAGTGAGGTAAGTGTGAAATTATCCTTCCCAAGACTCTTCCAACAGGGCTTGGAAACGAGAAGATAGTTTGAAGAAGTAAGAATCGAAGTTTAGATCGCTCAGGACGAGACGGACGTTAAGTCAGGTAGGTAACTTGCTTAACGGTTAGCTACCCCTACCCTGAGTTAACCTAGTTTTGCCTACCACCTCCTTCGATTTTACGTTCTACTGAAGAAAGTACACCAAGGTGGAACCATCCCCAAACTACACAACTGCTCCATAGATCATGATAGTTGCATTTCAATAATGAAGTTACATCTTCTGATTCTTCTTTCATAATATAATACTGAATCTGAAAGGGCATAATTTAAAACTTATAAACTAAACCAGACTGATCAGGGAACAAATCTAATGAACTGGAAATTTCCATTTCAAATCCTAAAATTAAACTAAATTGAAATTTTTTTTCGTGAAAGACTCCTATTTAGAGAGAGATATCAAAACGAACCTGCAGAAGCTCCAGAGACAGCACACGAGTTTTGGTTGTCATATCATCATTGCCCTCCTTCATAGCCATCTACAAACACATTATTCAGTTAAATCAGACTTTGTTTACAAATCACAATTAGAATGTAAAGATAAAAAATTCCAAGGCACGAACCTTACAGAGTGTGTGGAATACAAGTACAGCATCAGACTGTTCAATAGACATGGACTCCGGACCTAAGCCTCTGAAAGATTTTAGCAATTTGAAGGAAGAAGCTAGATATCAATTAGAAACTAGACAATCAAGAACTAAGAGTAAATTTTCAGAAGACAGAAAAAGAATAAAAAAATAAATACTCCAATTATTATATACCTACAGTCCCTTGTATAATTGTGAATCAGAAATAAGAAATCAAACAATGTGCTTTCCCAACCACCCAAAAAAAAAGTATATTGGCTATACCTTGTGATATTTGCTCCATCTTCCAGATCCACAGCCTTCTTAAGAACGGCCTCCATACCCTATGAGGAAAGTTATTTAGCACAAAGGTATAAAAATAATCTTGCTGAAACTTAAAGATGGTATAAATATAATGTGTAACAGCACAAGACACTTAAATATCAGAATCACATATGGAGAGCATGCCAACGGGAATTCCAATGTACCTTTATATCAGCTCCGCCAGCATGATTCTGAAGTTCCTCAATGGACACACGAGAAGTACTATTTATCTGTTTCACAGACAGTACACTGTCTGAAGTCATTCTTGAATAATTATGACCACTGGATGAGACTTCTTCTGGGATATTAGAACCCACCTGAACCAGAAGGGATTGGTTTACCCATTATGCATACACTCTCTGTCCATGGAGAAAGCGTGCAAACAAGGAAAAGGTCTGGAGAAGAAAATCTTTAGTACATACCACATCAGTTTCCATGTGCCGGAAAATAATACTGAGCATTTGTGTTAACATAGACTTCGATGTAACTTGGCTGATAGGACTCTTGCTAAAGATTGAAAGAAGATGATATAAGCAACAAATGATGTAATCAAAAAGTTATTAAGACAATGTATTGAAAATAGTACCTATTAAGAGCAATATTACAGCAAACTCTGATGACCCCGAGCAATGGTTCACCATGTACTGCACAAGAGCAGTTCAGAAAGTTACAATTTCTAAAATGAAATGTAATAATGAGAAAGATAGGTGATGAATTTTTCACCCCACGAAAATATAGCATACCCCGCAGCTTTGTAGATGCTATGGCACTAAGAAGCACTTTCAGTACTTGGAGAGTAGTACTGCAGTTTATTTGCCAATGGTTATCCTCAGTAAATGCAAAACAAGAAAAAGGCATCATTTCAAAAGCACCACCAGCACTTACCTGTCAGGTGCTGAATTATCCACAGAGCTGCACACCATGTTGAGGATGTCTGTCAGTAATTTCGAATTCTTACCACCATCAAGACCAGGATCGCCTTCTAGGTGATCGTATGCAATGAGTTTCTGCATCAAGATAATGAAGAAGAAAGGAAATGTACGTGACTAAATTTCCTCCAAAATACTTTAGACCCATTAAAATAATTTTTAGCTACTTTAGCCAGTATTTTCAAGCACATATTGACATATTTTGGATAAGGATATGATAATTTGAAAGCAAACAACAAGTATCTTTGTGATATTCAGGACAGCAAAAAAAGGCCAATCAGCATTCCAGGATGTGCGGTTTAAATCAATAGAACTAAAGAAAAGGAAAATGCAAAATAAAACCCTGTAACCATTACTTTTCATTTTACAGGAGCTAAACCCGTAAATATCCTAGTCTGCTAAAGGAACTTTCTCAAACTGAACATTGAGAAAAATGAACCTACATGAAGACAATCCAGTGCAAGTTCCACTGCTTTCACGTTTTTTGTTTCAAAGGCAAGCCTAAGTGGATTCAGAACAAGCTCAGACTCAGCTTCTCCCAAAGTATGACCCGCATTTTCCAGGGCTGTGCTGATTGATCCACTGTTGCTCGTAGGTTCAGATCCCTCACAATTTTCAGCCAACGAATCAGATCCGGATGAACCACTGAAAAAATGTGTCATGCAAAAAATTGAACTATATGAAAACAGAGTTCGAAAGGCACGATCTTTTACAGTAGATAAGTGTATCCATCAGGAATGTACAATGTTTGTTAAATTTTGAGGAGACAAAATAAATTAAGTAATGGCATTAATCATGATTGTTGGGTTGCCCAGATGACGAAATCATAAAATCAAAAGGGAGATAGTTAGACCATCAACTCCCACCTATTTCTATGGCCTATGTAAATGCACTTATCATGAAAAATATGAAAGCTCAATGCCCAAACAAAATAAAGAAAAGGAATCCAAAAGAGAGCAGAACAAAGCAACTAGACCTGAAATTATTGTCTTAGCACCATATGGAGATCTAGTTTTCAGGGGAGAGACAGGATCTCTAAGTGTAATTACAAGAAAATTGTCCACATCCTCCCTAGACAACTGTTCAATTACATCAATGGACTACATATACTTTTCTCTATTTACCTATCTCTCACAATTCAATTTTCATATCAATTTGCATTCGTATAGATTCAGGCTCATGAACGATATTTTTCTCATCTAAAACTCTAGCATTGTTGTTCTGATTCTGTCATGTTTCTCATTTGTATACCTAGATCCTCTATCGATATTTCCATCCATTACACTAGCTTTGTAATATGAGAAACATGGACGTGCATGTTGAGGTTTTTGGAACAGTGGTTTCCAAGAGAAAAACCAAATTAAAAAAAATATATATATATATATTACAGAGGTTAGAACACCTTTGACTTGTAACTGCTGATGGAACTTGCTTAACTTCACCATTGTTTGATTGCTGATAAGAGTTCTTCGCACTGTCTGGAGAAACAATAGAAGTTGAAAAAAATCTATTAATTGCAGAGGTGCAATATACGTTAAAAGAACATAAAAGAATCTTAGATATAACTTTTTCTTTTAACAAGAAACAGATCATTTTATGCATAAAAAGAATGTGATATGTTATCTTCTCAAGCTCCTAGTTCAAACATCTTCAGTTACATAAGCGCAAATAATTGATGGTAAAGACCATTCTGCAAGTGAATGTACATGTATGCCATCACAGTCACTTCTCCTGCCCAAAATGCCATTCCTGAGTCCCCAGCAAGAACTTAAAAAAAAATAAATAAATAAATAAAATGCACAGAAAAAAATAGCCAAGTAAATGCATCTACTGTAACAAGAAAAAAGGCAATCTTTGTTATAAAGCTGAAAAGGCTGGATCAGAGCCTTATAAGGGAAACATTTCCTTGATTCTGGAATTCAAACAGGACCGCCTAATCAATCATAATCTTGATGATCAAAACCAAGGGCCGGAATTATAGAACTTCCGATCACCAAGACCATGGAGATGATCTTTCTTTTCTACGAGTCCACGAATAGAGTATTATGATGTTCAAAAAAGAAAAGAAAAAAAATTACCCCTTTTCTCAAGCAGTGGATACAGGTAAGGAATTTGTATGCACAAATCATCAAAATATTAAAAAAGTCCAATATCCATCTATCTTAAATATGTTCACTCCATGCCACACATGTTGACCAATTCTAGGATCAAGAGTATTGCTACATTAACCATTACTACAACAAATTCAGAGAGACAAAGAGATCAGTTCTTTCAAACAGCCCAAATGTGCACACAATTAACACACATTTCGTCTAATGTAACCG
>CACSLK010034050.1:4805535-4815911 GCA_902706635.1 Striga hermonthica | reverse complement strand
AAAAAAAAAAAAATGAAATAAAAAAAATTAAGAATAAAAAAATAAAGAAGAAAAGTAAGTGGGTCATCCACTTTGAATATATATTATTATTTAATAAGGTTTGAGAGAGGTTTACATTTGCAAACCTGTTGTGAATTTGTAAACCTTAAACCTATGAAATTTAATAGTAAAACCTTTGAGTTGGGGGTTTGTAAACCTCCCCAAAAGCTCTTGCTAAAGATGCTCTAATGACTTCCCTAAAATAGAAAGCACTTTGTAGGACCTACAAGATAACTTTCCAATAATAGTAACTGAGTTGCTTAATTATGTAGTAGATAGATTATTATTTTGTTTGATTGATGCAAAAAAACTCTTTGTTCCATAATCAGAATAGCATATCCCCATTTAGGACGTCGAATTCATAATTATTGAATCGTTCTAATATTAATGGCAAATAACATAGTTGATTACTTGGAGTTTTCAATTAGAGAGATACTAGTACAACGCCCGTGTATTACACGGGAGCTTGCTAATTTTTTCTTAAAATATTTAATGAGAAAAAGTAGTTGAAAATTAAGTACCTTTTATAAATATATATATCATTATATATTTAGTATGACACTTTTTATTTGTGCAACTTACATGTGTTATATTATAATAATTTTTTTAGCTTATAACATATTACTACATTAAACATAAATATATCAATTGAGAAATAATTTTATTTTTCTAATGAATTTTAATAAACATTATTATTTTTTATTATTATAAAAATAATTATAATTTATTTGTTTCATATATACAATATGGATGTCAAACCGAAGATCATCTTTTGATGATTAATTTGATATATTAGATATGTAAAACCGATAAGAAATACAAAAGTTATCAACTTTTAAAATACATTTATAATTCAATAGCTAATTGAAGGAAACAAATCAAAAGTCAGGATATATTTGTCACTTAGTGCCTCACTATGTAAAATTACAAAAAAAAAATAAAGAGTTATATTAGTACAAGTGATATTAAAATACCTAAATTAGCTAAATAATATTTATGGAATGTCCAAACCTAATTATTAATTATTAATATATCAATATTATTTGTCCAAACCTAATTACGAAGCATGGTTCTTTGCCAAGTAGGATTTCGAAACACCAGAAGCAGCCACGTAGGCTCAGCGCATTCGGGAATAATATATAGGAAGATATGATCTATACTAAGTGAACCTACATATGCATTTATTGACAAGAATTGGCGATTCTTTTAGATTTATTTTGTTAGCTAGAATTGGCGATCCTTCTAGATTTCATTGCTATTGATATATTATATTATAGGATTGAGTTTAAGATTGTCTGTCAATTAGAGAAATAATTAAAAATTGTATTATGGTTATTGAACAAAAGCAATGAAATCAAGAGTAGGAAAATTTATCAGTGAATCCATGATTGATATCGTTGAACTATTTTTATGAATTCTATTGATTTACTCTAATTTAGTCTTGTTTGTGTTTAGTTGAACTGAATTTCATTTCGCATTATTTTAGGTAAATTGAACATATCAAAACCCCCATCCTTTTAATTTTACTTTTATTCCTCCACGAATAGTTTTATTATTAGTTTTGACACACATCATGGTACACTTGATACTTCGAATCTCACATAATGAAAGTTATAATCCCAAATGAGTTGCACAGTATAATTAATAAGGGACGGTGAATAGCGATTCACTTACAAGCACATCGTAGGCCATAGCAAACTTTACATAGTACATGCATACATACAACATAATAAGGGAGTAAACGAGTTCTCTACTAATTGGAGCATCCATATCTTAACCATAAACCTCAAACAATAGATCATCCATTTTCGAATAGTAATCATTCGAGACAAAATGACAACTTAAACTACGTGATATTCTTAGATGAACCCAAATATATCTACAACCATTTGTAGGAGTGGGAGAAAAATACTTGGTAAATACACATATAGGTAGTTGAATATTATTGAGCAGTTTCTTTTGGATTAGCTCACCTATTTTTTTTTTTATTTTTTATTTTTTATTTTTTTTTGGTGATCCCGAACCCAAATTTTTGGACGATCGTCCTGGGAAAGAATTCGATTCGGTTATAGACAACGTGTTGTTTCTCACACTATCTCTAATTTTGTTCTTTAATGATTTTGGGGTCGAAATGCAAAGGTAACTAGGAAAGAGTGAGAGACCTTACCGTTCTACCCAGAGACTGTTTTTACCTCTGTTGGAATATCTAAAGAGGAATCGACTTTTACAGTGGAAATTTTCAGATTTTGTATGACAGGAGGTCGATTTCGTGGTGTAACCGTCATTTTCAAACCTTCGGTAGTGTGAATTGTGGCACCTGTTGTCATTTTAACCTGCACAAACAGCGGCAGTCTTTCTTACCTTATGAGAGTTTGGCGTTCAGAAAGTGTGCTTTAAATTGGTAGTATTTGGGAAAAAAAAGGCTAAGAACTCACTCATAGTTGAAAAAAGTAATTTCACAATATTTTTTTCAAATTGAAATTTGTAAGACTAAAATAGATCTTTTATCTTAGAAAACTGCTCATCTACAATATATATTTCGCCGAAAAGGGATATGCAGCTAATATTGATGTTAGAACTGGACGAGGCAGTCCTCATGTACAGTGAAGAATAAAGGTAATATATTACTTACAGGCGGTGCTCCAGGTGCCATTTGGAAGTCAAACCTACGAACGAGCATTGCAACTGCTACAGCATTCTACAAAATCAGAAATTCGAGTGGGTTGACATTTCATTACAATAAGAATCTCAAGTTGCTCGAATAAAGTTTTGACTCAGTAAAACTACCTCGTACGAAGCAAACATGTCTCCGATACATTTTCTAGGTCCTCCCCCAAAGGGCAGGTAACTGTAAGAACAATAGTCTAGTTATGTCAATGAAATTCCACAATATAACCTTTTAAGGAAACAACATATAAGAGAATTGGCATATTATTGAGACGGATTATCATATCTTGATGAGATTTTCCATATGACTTAAATGCAGAAGTGTCCTCCAATCCCACTACAAAGGCTATGTTAATTCTTACATAGTATATATGAGGGTATTATTACTCATAACCCTATGATAATACCATTTAGGATAATATCAGGCCACCATCGAGGCCACCATCGACTGCTAGAATAAAACAAGCCTAAGGTGGACGATGTTTAGAGAAGTACCAGGAATCGGATAATATCAGGCCTAATCACCCCACACACTGCAAATTGATGCATATGATTTAAATGCACTAGAGTCCTCCAATGCCACCACAAAGGCTAGGTATATTCTTAAATATTATATATGAGGGTATTTATTACTCATACCTACTAATTCATTTGCCCTTGAAAATAGACTTATTTGCAAAAGAAAACCCAAAATTTGATTACCTTGCAGTTAAATGCACCGTTTTTCATGTTTTGCAAACTAAGGCATGAATAGAGAAATGAAAAATAATACAAACTCTATTTGCAAACTAATTGGGGAAAAAACAAATGCAGTTGTAAAACCACCATCTACCATAACTTGTCAATGTATGTTATATAAGACCAAAGTTATATTAGATTTAGTTATATTAGATTTATTATGTTCCCTCGAGCCACCTCTTTATATAAATTTTTCAAATATACACACATTACTACGGTGAAATTTATAAATTATACGAGTAAAACATAAATCTATTAGAAGTGATATTAGGTATTATGTTATTTGTTCGACTTTCGTGCAAGATGAATATCTATACCCTTTGCACCACTTAGAAAAAAATGATAAAACAAAATCCTTAGACTATATCAATGCCACAAATAATGGTTAGAAAATTATATCTTTACCTTTTCAACTGTTTATATATATTCTAACCTATTGTGATGGATGCATCTAAAGCAGTTGGTTATGCTATTGTACAATGAATCTTACCAACTAGTTTTGACAAAAAAAAAAAAAAACTGTTTGCTTTATTTATATCTATGGTGTATGGTTTGTACATATCGCGTAGTAAGAATTGCGGGAAACTATTTTTTTAACCATATGTGATACTATTTTTTATTATATTCGTTGTTATTTTAAATTGGAATTTCTTTTTAAAAATAAAACAATATATATGATAGCATATGCATATATGATAACATATGATGTTAAAATTAGCATCATACACAACTACATATAACATAATATACGGTTTTTCATAATTCCCACATAATTCCCACACCAACACTTGTTTTTATTAAAAAAAAATCCTATATGTATGTGTTTAAAATATTGTGCAAGACTCTTAGTAAAAGCAACTTTATCAGCAGACCTGAAATTCTGATTTGTTTCATTTGGACTAGGGCCATCCAAGGGCCATCTTTCAGGATTAAATTTTTCTGCATCTTCCCAATGATCACGGCTATGATGCAAATTCCATACAGAGATGAATAAATCTTCACCCCTGAAAAATGATTTGATATGAAGTTAGTTTTTTGATAAATCAAGATAAGAAGATGTTTCATACGAGAAACGGTAACATGAATGTATGCTAAACAGCTACTTCCAAGGCATAGTTTAGCAATCACATTATTCACCAACATATAAGTTTCCGTGACAAAATGTTGTCTCATATTTATGAAACTCAGCCGAAAAAAGTATTAGTGTCTTTAGCCATAATATTTTGAATTATTAACCTTTTTATCCGGTACTTTCCAAGTACATCCTCCTCAAGCGACCGACGGATCAAAACGGGTGGTTGTGGATAGAGTCTCAATGACTGCAAAGTGAATAAGGAAATTTAAGATGGAGATATAAAAGAAAAAGGGGAGGGTTATTAAAGTTATTGGCACATGAATAGATACGCTTTACTCACTTCATTAATTACTCGAGATGTATATTTGAGCTTCTTCACGTCATCAACGGTCGGAAATCGATCACCCAGGACGGAGTCGACCTAGATTACACCATTGTAAGGCGTACATATAAATTAAAATTCTGTATTCAATGACAGGTAGGAATATTGCTGAGTTGCAATTTTAGTAGCTCAACTAACCTCGTCTTGAAGCTTGGCCATGATGCTTGGCTCCTACATGTTTTTGAAATGTCAAGGCATAGAAGACGAGAAAGGAAATGTGATGGTAAATAAGTTTCAATGGCATTCTCAGCACCTTTGCAAGTAGATAAAACGTCCACGTTAGGACAGCAGCAGATGTTTCATGCCCAGCTATTAGTAGTGTCATTAGATCATCACGGAGTTGTTTGCTCGAAACCTGCAAAATTATTTAGGTCAGCAAATTCATTTTTCAACAGATAAATGATTAATAAGTTGTACACTGATGGCATACATCATCCCCGGATGCTAGTAGAAAATGAAGAATACTTGGATCTTGCTCATTGATGTATTCCTCGTGAAACTGCAATTCTTCTTCTTCTACCATTTTCTGCAAGTACATAATGAATAAACATAAAATGATAAATAAGAAACCTCATGGCGACAGGTATTAACACGTTATGGTTGGACAAACTGGAAGAAAGAAAATAAATTGCAATACTACCATGAGGTTTGGTATAATAATAATAATAATAATAATAATAATAATAATAATAATAATAATAATAATAATAATAATAATAATAATAATAATAACTCGATTCGAGTCCTGGAATTAGGCCTCCAATATTTCTATGCAGAGAACGCACGCACCGAAATTGACTCGAAGCGCAGTTCAGTCATAGAAGCTTCGACGATCATCTATCGCGCTAACCCATGGCCTACTACATTGCTATTCCGAAAGGTAATAATAATAAATAATAATATTATTAGTATTATTTTAAAAGTGACAGTCGTTTATTGGAAAAATGAAATTCCAAATGTAGCCTAGTAAACTATTTTATAAGATCATTGAAAATTTGATACTAATAATTACTATAATTTTGAATTTTCAACGCAAATTTCTATATCTACTCATTTTTATCATAACTTTCAATTACTATCATTAATTGAAAATATATTTCAGCTTTGAATACATTTGGGATTATTCATGATGAAATATACCATCATTTATTTAACTAATGAAAAAAAAGTTGTATATACTACGAGTATACATATGATAAAAACTGTTTCAAATCACCAAAAATATTGTTAAATAGTTGTGGATGTACACCTTCTATGAATAAATCATAAAGAAATAAAGTGACCAATTAAACTAAAAAAAATGAGATACCCACAATGTACATTTATGTTCTTACAAAAGTGCGATTCTTTCCCCTAATGTAGCAGATGACTACAGATAATGTCACTCAATAAATAATTACTAGGGGCTTACTAGGAACTTAGGCATTTCTGTTTATTCATTGAAACACCAGACAAAATATCCAAGACTTGTCAAAATTAGATAATACTAACTCAATGTTCTGAATCTAGGTCATATTATTTTTTGTGCATAACACCCATGGCTGCAGACAATCTATTATTCTTGTTGCACTTTCTTGTCATTCTCATCAAACTAACTTGCAAATTAAAGGTAAAAAAATGAAGAACCGCGTGAACAAATTTTACCTTACAAATTGCAATTAGGCCATCTAGTGTTTCATTGACAAGCTTAAGAGCTGCATTAACCTTCTTAAGCTTTGGGGAAATATCTTTCCATATGGGAATCTCCCAAAACGGAATTGGTGCAACACTTCTGTCTTCAGCTTCTCTCAGGACGGTGTACACAGCCTATCCAAAAACATTAGAGCTGCTTTAATATAAAGCTATAGTTAGAAATACAGCTCACACCATTAAATTTCAAAATCACAAATACATTGTTGAATAATATTTCGATTTTAAATATTCCATTGAATACATTGTTATCAAGTGTTGTTTTCTTGGTTAATAGAAAAACCATTAGGGATATTTTTCTTTGTTAAGAGTGAGTGGAACTCTATTGTGGTATTAATTATAGAACTTGAGAGTGATACAGATGAAGCGAAATATAATACCCCTACGATTCCAGTGTCAACATTTAGAGAGTCGAAATCATAATTGAATACGGCTTTGCCAATGACATCTAATGTCAGACGGGAAAAAAGTGACTCCATCTCCACATCCTCACCATAGGATGAAGCAGCATCCAGCTTTTTGCACAGCCTATCTGTTGCCTCTCCAAATAGTCGGAACATTGCAGCCACAAACTAAAAGGAAGAAACACAAACTACATCAGTTAGTAGCTCTTTAAATAAGCCTCAAAAGGCACCGTTACAGCTCAGACATCCTCCCTACCTTTAATTTTCAAAATTCAAACCTCTACTCACCAAACGAGACTTCAGTGCCTAAGTACGCTCTGCAGTTTCAAAAATTGTATTTAAACTAATATAGTCCAAGTGGAGTGACATATATTTTTTTAACTATAGAAAGTACCTCCACGGTTTAGCCAATTTAGAATAACAAAGAGAAAAAAGTCCAATTACCTTTAAAGGTTTAGCCGATTTCGAATAACAAAAAGGAAAAAGTCCAATTTCATTTAAAATTTACAGATTGTACCCAAGAAGGGGAGTCACATAAACAGAGACTTCAAGATCATACTTTGCAATTTCAAACGACAGTTGATATTTATCCTTTTTGCCATTAAGCTAAACCTTAGCACCTTATGGGTAGTTCTAATTATTCTTAATTGCACTCTTTTTGTTACTACCTTCTGATGCAGTGCAGGGACTATAGCCCGTCTTCTGACACGCCATATTTCCCCATCAGCAGGAATAAGTCCTTTCCCCATTACAAAGTCCAAGATTTCAGCTAAAATGCCCTGACAAAGGAAAGAAGAAAGGAAGAGAATCAAAGAAGTTAATTTTATAAGTGTTTCTTCAACACAGTGGCATTAATGAGAACAGAATCAATTTTATAGTTTTTCAATCATGTACCTTTGAATAAGCTTTTGGATTGTCTTTCAATATATGTTTGGCGATTGAGGGGTCTGACACTATCAAAAATGACTGCAAAGCAATGTCCCCCCACACAATTACTCCTCAAACCGCATATAACTATGGGGGCGCACCAAAAGATAAAAAATCCAACCTTAGGACCAAAAGTGAGCCGAAATATCCCACCGTAAGTAAGGTACAGCTCGAACAATGGAATGAAAAAAGGTTCGCTACTGATGGCTCTGATATCACCTCTTGCCTCTGGAATCTTTAAATACTCCTCTGGGCCACCATTGAGTATGAAATTGATTACTTGATCGGGCAAGCCCATTTTCGACAAACCATTTCTGAGTTTTGAAAGAAAGCTATTGCTGGAAGGAAATGTTGAAATAATCAAAATAAAAAAAGAGAATTATCAGCCTCTTTTCAATACTTGAGACAAAAAATTGGGACCAATCAATGTTAGGATGTAAACCAATAATCAAAGCTGCAAGATTTGCAAAATCCAGTTCCTGCTTGGTTCTAGCATTTCCAATTGAGCCCGAGTAGGCCAAACACCATTTTCCAGGAAAAACATAAAATCAAACTAGCACAGACAACGCAACACAGCTTCCTGAATACAAAGCCAGCTAAAATCTCAATTCTCGCTCTCAATTGCGCTCAATCCCTCCCCACCAGAGCAGTAGTACGACAGATAAGACGCGTGGTACAACCCTTTGTTGCATGCACACTACTTACCTGGACTTCCCAACGGTAAATTCACCAGAGGCAATTCGGGCCGAGAGCTCAGCCCGACGCTTCTCTTCCCGAAGCCTCTTAACGGCGTCATCCTGTGGGCCCCCATTCCCGCCACTCAAGGACGAACAGCTCACCACCGTACTCCCTGCATTAAGCACTGCTGTTAGGGAACCAAAAAAATCATGAACGCCGGAATGGGAGGTGTACGTCGTGTTTCATGTGCAGTACCACCGAACTTTACTTTGGCAGGCGAGCCTGTTTTTCTTCTGTTCTGAAGGATCCGTGGAGAGATTTGAAAGAAAGAAAGGTTGGCTGCCATTGTTGGTTTGAGAGAGAGAGAGAGGTGACAACGGTGATGAATGATGATAATGTGAGAGAGATATGATGTGGTAGTTTTTTTCTGTCCACAAAAAACAAAATGCACAAAATCCAGAAGAAGGGATTCGCAGGCAAATACTTAGGTGTGGCAGGGCCTTATGTTAATTATATCCCGGCGCGTGAGAAGTAAGGAGGTAAGTATTTTTTTAAATGAGACACGTGTCTCATTTTTATTGCGTAATAAATTTCATTTATCATATTATATAAATTAAATTATTATTCATATTTTGTATCAAAAAATAAAAATAAAAATACCAAAATTCATAATTTTTCATTCTCTACAAATAGAGAGCACATTTGATATTTTTTTGGAACACTATTAATTTATTATTTTTTACAATTAATTTATCTTATTGGAAAATTATGACGCAAATTTATAATTAGATGAATATATTACATAGTAAGATGAACATGTTATAGAGTAAGATGAAAATGTTATAGAATAAGATGAAAATGTTACATTTTCACATATGAAATTTAGATGAACATATTCTAAAATAAGATGAACATGTTACATAATAAAATGAACATGTTATAGAATAAGCTGAACACGTTACATACATAATAAAATAAACATGTTATAGAATAAGATGAACATGTTATATAATAAGATGAACATGTTACATAATAAAATGAACATGTTATTGAATAAGTTGAACATGTTACATACATAATAAAATGAACATGTTATAAAATAAGATAGAATATGTATTATTTTCAATCTGCAATCTGTAACATGTTCATCTTATTTGAAAATATATTCATCTTATTATGTAACATTTTCATTATATGTCAGTATAATAAAATAATTACGGAAAACGAAAAATTAGTTGTGTTCAAAAACCTATCAAATGTGGTCTCTATTTATAGATAATGAAAAATTATGAATTTTGGTATTTTTATTTTATTTTTTTAATATAAATAATTAATGATATTTTAATTTATGTAATATATCTTATTTTTCAATTAAAAAAAAGAAAAATGGGTAAATTGCGCCAAACTCCCTTGTATTATACGAAATCTGCGCGTTTTCCCCCTGTATTTTAAAAATTGTGCCATACCCCCTTGTAATATACTTTTACATGCACGAAACCCCCTAAACCGTCAAAAATGACGGCAGTGGTTTGCACGCGCGTGCTGTGCGATTTTTTCTTCATTTTTTCACCCTAAAGTGCCTGAAATTACTGCTTTACCCCCTAAAGTAATTATATCTCTACACTAGTGACTGTCTACATCTGCTACCTTTTTCTAGTAAATAACTTAATATGTACTTATTATAACTGTTACATATAATATAAATAGTTTGTAATATATATAATATTATATTATATATATTATAATATATTATAGTTTGTAATATATATAATATTAT
>CACSLK010034050.1:4767638-4782550 GCA_902706635.1 Striga hermonthica | reverse complement strand
AAAGAAAAAATTAGATAAAGAATTTTGAATCTACCTTTTTTTAGTATAGATAGACTTTACGTACAAATTTGCCTTCACCGATTTTATGAGATTTGTTTTGACAAAATCAAAGACGAACACTGAAGACTGTTTCTATTAACTTTACAATGTGTATTTAATGTTTTTTTGGTAAAATATTCTTTTTAAGTGTCATATATAAATATTAAAAATACTTAAAATATTTTTATAACATCTATAAAAGCATCTAAAATATTCTATATTATTCACAAATAATGTTTGAAGCTACTATATAGATAATGGATTTATAGTAGTAATTAGACTTTTATTTATTTACCTTTAAAGTTGTTACGATAGATGAGGGATATGATTTTTTTGACTCGTGGAGATAAATTTTATAAGTTGGGTTATGAAATTTTCTTAAACTCATCCATATCTATGCGATGAGTTTTTAAAGCTGTGTATATAGATTTAAAACTGTAAAAAAAAAAAAAAAAAAAAAAACAAACAAAAAAACAAAAACAAAAAAAACTTTCATAAAGCATTTGATTTGGTATTTTGAGAAAGCTTCATTAATTTAAAAGTGTAAAATAAATAAATAAAAAAAGTACAACTGAAAAAGGTACAACCAATTGTATGGAGGATTAAACTAAATCCAATTTTGTAAGATGCATTAAATATTGATTAGATTTTATATGTAAAATAAAATAAAATTAACTGGAATAGTTTTAAGTGTTGCAATATTTTATATTTAAAAAAAATTAAAAAATCTTCTTTTACGTATTGCATACCAACATTTTAGGAACTACATGGATATTCCTAAATTAATATTGCGTACCCAATATTTTAGAAACTAATTAAATGCTAATTTGATTTGCATATCAAAAATATTAGATACATTAATTAAATGCTTGATAAAAATAACAAATCATTAATTAGGGTTGACTATTCTACATACTACATTTAGTAAATAGTATAGCTTTTAATATAAGTATAGATTATATTTAGCACGTGTGATTTGGATAGTTAATAAATAGGGGATTTGATACTTCCCAATTTTTTTATATAATATCCTTATCTGAAATATTATATATCATTATTTCACTATTTTCAAATATTAACAATTTGGTGAATTTCGGGAAAAAAGGTTTTATTACCTTTAGTTCGTTTATATTAGTATAATTTAATACATGTTATCGCTTCTTGTTATTAGCCTATTGACCAAAAGATAAGTTTGAATACACATTGGACATGTGTCAGTATATAAGATTATGGATGGCTCCATAACAGAGCCATCCGATTGCTCCATAGAATTACTGTATTGTTTGAATTATACTCTCAAAAAACTTTCAAATTAGGATCGGATAATGTATATTTTTGAATACTAAATCCCTTCAATTAAGAGATAATTTGTTTATATAAAGTATCCTAATAGCAATATGACACATCTAAATTTTAATAAGATGGAATATTTCAAATTTTTTCCAAACAAATCAGACCCCCTTTTTTTGGGCTGCTTGTTTAACAAATTAACAAACTAATGTTGTAATCAATTTATGCGGACCGTGATTTAAGGGTTAAGTATTAAATGAAAAAAAAAAACTGCTTTTATTAGAAACTAATTAATGTGTTTGAAATTGACCAAAAATTTGACCTTCTATTTTTAAAAAATGATAAATCTGTTTATATATATATAGATAGATTTATTCAAAAATTTTGGTACGATGCAACACAAACCAGAAATTTTTAAGCTGGTACACGTAACGAAGACCTTGACTGAGAAGACTTGGTAGTAATAATACATTTTATCTCGTACCATAACAAACTAAAAATTAGGGGTGGTATCGGTTTAGTTACCGAACTGATAAGCCTATACCGATACAATACCGATAATGTCGGTAACTTCAGAATGCAAAACCGATACCGAACTGATTTTGAGCACAAAAAATAATAAAAAAAAAATGCTAGTGTTTGCTTTTCTCATCATTTTTTGTAATTTTTTTACTTCTTACCAATTAAATATACACACAAATTTCACAAATTCATTGAAGGATTAAAAAAAATTAATACATATAAGTTAGTTTAAATATAATTAGATTATGGCCCCGTTTGGTAATCAGTTGTTAGTTGTTAGCTGTTAGCTGATTGTATTAGCTGTTTTGACCAACAGATTGAATTAGTTTTTTTGACCAACTGATCGTGTTAGCAGTTTGTAAAAAAAATATTTGATAAAATTAGCTTTTTTAATTAGCTGATAACATGTAAAATTACTTATAAGGGCATCAACATATTTTATTATTCTTATTTATGTTGAATTCATAATCATTGAGGAAATAAAATAATTAATATTTTAAATATTTATTAAAGTGATTTAAATATGATAAAAATATTTATTAAAGTGATTTAAATATGATAAAAATTACAAATAATAATAAAATGACAAAATTTCATAATCAAGTAAAAAATTTTGATCCACATGAATCCATAATGAGAGTTCTGACACACCAACACCTCAAGCTATTACATTTGCAAGTAAATGAAACTTAAAAAATTGAAGATTCATGTTCGCATTTTTCATTAATTAGTAAAGTAATAAGGACGACTCTACATTATTAAGGGCAACAGAGACTTTTTATTTTTTACCTAATGAAGAGCTAAATCTAAACTTTGCTCTAAGCAGCGTTTTTTAAATTAGCAGATTATCCCAAAAACCTATTTGTAACAGCTATTTACCAAACACTTCTTTCAGCTGATTAAAAAAAGTCAAACAACTAAAATAGATGAAAAAGCTCTTTTGGCATGAAAAAGCTAAAAAACAAACGGGGCCTATGGTTTTTGTGATAAACGCAACTAATAAAACAATACATTGCTAACATGCAAGAAATAAAATTTGTGATACAACTTCAACTAACTTATCTAGTAACGGTGGTCCGAGAATAGACTACAGTAACAGTAGCATCTTCTTTAGAAGGAGTCTCTAAAGGAGTGAGACTGGTAAACCGACAATGTTCCGATTAGAAGGCGAATCGGACAATGAGTAGTGGTATTTTTCTCGTCATTTTGAGATTTAGGTAGGGTTGAGCCTTTATTTCAATTTTTGAACACTAAACAACTAATCTTTGCTTTAATATTTAAAAAAAATATTTGTTCTAATTTATTTTACTCTTGTCGGTTCGGTATCAGTTTTACTGAACTCTTACGGGTTCAAACCGATACTGTAGTGATAGTGATTCGGTAACCGATAGTCGGTTTTACAAGCGGTTCGGTACGGTACAATTTATTTTCTCGTCGGTTCGATTTTCGTTTAAAAATTGACAGCCCTACTAAAAATAGTTTATTTTTCTATCTACTGTTTTTTTTTTCGTTTCCTTGTTTTTATCAATCTTAACCTTTCTCGATGTAATATTCATCCAGTCGCATCCGAATATTAAGGATGTGTTTGTTAAAGGAATAATTTGAGTGAATTAACTCAAAGTGAATTTTTTTGATATAGTTAGAGATGATATGGGATATTATATATTGGACTGGTTCGTTGGGATAGCCGAATAAAATAGATCAGCGTCCCGGTCGAACCGAAATGAACACCCACAATAAAGGAGAGGAGAGACGACGAAGACGAACAGGTTCAGCAGTGTTGGTCGAGGAAAGATGGTCAGATTCGTGTGATCGCGAATTCGACCACTCTATACCTCTAAGATAGCTCGACACTTGTCACATATCTGATCGAGCGTCGGAATATATAGGAGAATTCTCAGAGTGTGAAGGGAGAACACGTGGCGCTCTATGAGTGGTCCAGGGACAACAACAAACTCTGACATTCTCTGACAAATACGACGCATTTATGACATCAAAGATAGTGGAGGC
Source organism: Striga hermonthica (assembly GCA_902706635.1). Taxonomy (NCBI): domain Eukaryota; kingdom Viridiplantae; phylum Streptophyta; class Magnoliopsida; order Lamiales; family Orobanchaceae; genus Striga; species Striga hermonthica. The sequence continues at coordinate 4,778,689 of CACSLK010034050.1, read as the reverse complement.
GCGCGGTTGTACGGACGAGCAGAGGAGCAGTCAACCGAACTCGCCTAGGCCGCGCGTGTAGAACAAGTAGCTCGCTTCTATAAATAGGGGCGAGAACTCTCATTTTAGGATCAATCTCTCATACTTTTATACACTCACACTTATATTTATCTCTCTCAAGATCTGACTTGAGCGTTGGAGGATTTTCACCGGAAAACACCTCCGGTGTGAGAGTTTCGTGCAGGTTCGGTGTTCTACCGGTGAAGAAGGCAAGCTCGAAGCGGTTCTCGGTCGGTTGGACGTTAGACTTGTATTATTGGCGCCGTCTGTGGGACTTCTATTCGAAAAGTTGTGTTCCAAGCTCAGCTATGGCGGACGGAATTCCTCGAGTGAATTTGCAGTCGTCGTTTGATGAGGCGTAGACGACGACCAGACCGATGGGAAAGGGTCCTCCCCCTGGCTTTTTCACACCGTTACAAACGCCAGTGACCCCAACATCGATTCCTCATAATGCGGCGATTCCAGGCAGAGGAGAAGGCACGAGCAGAGAGCATGAAGCTTGTGAAGCAGCACCAACGGCGGTTCTCACGCCGTTACAAGCAGGCCCGGTCGTGACGCAACAAGTTGGATCAGTGGCGCATACGATGCCACCGCCAACAAGAGGAGCACCACAACCCCCTGCTCAACAAATGGTGACTATGACGAGGGAAAATATGCAACGGATGATGGCCAACGCGGCGGCGCAAGCTTTACAACATATCATTCACCAAACGTCCCAGGCTACCGCCACTCCGACCACGGTGGCGGGGACTCAAGAGGAAGATGTGTCGAGCTATGGCATAGGAGGAGATACCATGTATAGGGTGATTGAGAGGATGGCTGAGCAACTCCGGCAACTGCAATAGAAAGTGGAGCGAAGGTCTGATAGACGTGCTCGAGGACACACATTTTCGAGGGAGATTCTAGCTGCACCGCTACCCACAAGTTTCAGGGAGATAAATCTGACCTTTGATGGGTCGAGTGATCCATCGAGGCATGTGAGGGCGTTCGAAAATATATCCGTTTTGTACGGGTACTCTAATTCGATCAGCTGCAGGGCATTCCTGTCGACCTTACAAGGAGGTGCACTCGACTGGTTCCACCAACTGGCTTCTGGTTCGATTAGAGATTTTGAGGATTTTGAGGGAAAACTCACCAACCAATATTCGAGCGCGGTCGCGCAGTAGAATACATATCTCACTCTGATGGCGATGCGGTAGGGCGACAAAGAGTCTTTAGGAAAGTACGTCGCTCGATACAATCAGATGTGCTTGGAGGTGCCTACGACGGTCGATGAGGTGAAGGCATGAGGGTTGATTAGAAGTCTGAGACCAGGGCCATGTCGGACGTCGTTGGCAAAGACATCTGCTCGAACTTACGATGAGGTGCTGACGAGATGCAAGAAGTACATAAATTTGGAAGAGATGGAGGCTGAGTTCGCCAAACTCGAGGAGGCGGCGAAACCTGAGCAAAGGAAGGGGAGGCCGAGTTCGCCCAGGAGAGGATCACATAGAAGGAATTCTCCGAAGGGCGAGTCATCTAAGAGGTTGTCGCCCAAAAAAATGGGCGAAATTCGTTCCGTAGAGGGTGAGAAGATCGCTGGCAAGGATGACCCCAGCTACCCAATGGTCACAGATATAACAATTTCTCTCCCATTAACGCTCAAGTGGGCGAAATATTGGTGGCGATAGAGGAGAAATTAGAAAACAAAGAGGTCACGTGGCCGACGATGAGATTCGACGGGCTGACCAAACCCAGGTCGAATAGATACTGCAGATTCCACAAGGAGTACGGACATACCACGGAGGATTGTAGGCACCTGAAAGATGAGATCGAGTGTCTCATAAGAGCAGGACAATTAAAGGAGTTCGTCATCCGTGATCGACCACGAGGTAAGAAGAAAAGGAGGTGCAGGGAGGATTCAGTGGAGAGGAGTGACAGGGATGATGACAGAGAGGACGATGCCATGAGGGAGAAGAGGAGGCGAGGTGATGATGCTCGAGATGAACCGAGAGTGGAGGTACCCGCGAAGAGGGGCACAATTTATATGATTTCTGGAGAGCCCACGGGTAGAGATTCGAATAATGCGCGAAAGGAACATGTGTGAGCCATAAAGCGCAAGAAGGAGGAGGTCGAAATAACTGGTCGAATGCCGGTGATCAGCTTTCGAGCAGAGGTTGGGAGGGGGTTTTGCTACCCCATAATGACGCGCTGGTCATCACGATGGAGGTAGCGGGGTTCGACGTGAAGAGGGTGTTCATCGACACTGGGAGCTCGGTCGACGTGATGTTCTATGACTGCTTCACGAAGATCAACAAGCATTTGAATCTGGAGTTAAAACCAGTGACGACGGCCCTGTACGGTTTTAATGAAGGTGAGGTGATGCCAATGGGCGAGGTAAGTCTAACTGTGGCGTTAGGGTTGGGAGACACCAGGAAGGTAAGGATGGTGCGGTTTGTAGTGGTTGAAGAAGAGTCGTCCTACAATATCATCTTGAGGTGGACAGGGTTGAACGCATTCCAAGCGGTCGTGTCTACATACCACATGACGATCAAATATCTTGTGGGTGAAAATGTGGGCGAGATTGTTGGAGACCAGCTCACATCGAGGAGTTGTTACCAAACCACCGTCAGCAATAACAAGCACGAAGTAATGCATAGGGAGAGTTTCAAAATGAAGCATCACACCACAAAGTAAAGAAAATCGCGTTCTCATTCAATGAAATCAAAAGTACAAGACTACAAAATGCACAGAAATAAAACATAACAATACATCATCAACACCTAACTACTTCGAGGGGGCGGTGGTATATGGAACAACACCAGTCGATTGCACGACAGCGTTCGATGAAAACATAGCAGCAAACGACTGCGCCGCAGAAGTCGACTGAGCAGCCATGGTCGAGGACACGACGGAAGCAATTGATTGAGTGCTTGCAGCCGACGAGGCAAAAGCAACAAACCCCAACTGAGCCGCCGTGGTCGATTGGGCAGCCATTAGTGGAGCAGAAGCAGCAGCAGAAGTGATCGATTGCGTGGCCGCGCTCGAGGAGATGGAGGCAGTGGCTGATTGGGCTAGAGCTGAAATGGATGGACCAGAGGAGAATGAAGGAGCATTAGTGGTCAGGGGATGGGGAGGAATAACCACAGAAAGGCGAACCACGGGCGTCTCGCCAAGCTTAGGCACATCAAATGAACTCTTCAAGGAAGGATCTCTCGCTAAAGTCCGGTCCAAGGACTCAATCCTCTATGGATGCTCAGCGGGTAAGCTGGGATCGCCAGTGAAGTTGGAGGGCACATAAAGAATTGCCTCCCAAGTTTTGTCTTGGTCTAATTCGCCCGTGAACCCCATCTCTTTCAGCTGGCGCTCGACCTCTTCCATGCTATAGGTATAAAAATCCATACCCATCCCAGCAGCTTCTTCGAGGAAGGCAGTCGAGCAGAGATAATCTTGGATCAGCTGCTCTCGATAAGCCTTAAGGAAGGCCTGACCAAGTTGGGTCCTCCACAAGGCCCGGCGGGATTGCTCCATAGCAACTACAACCGCCGCCTCGACCACTTTCTTTCGGCCAGCCCTCTCTACTTCGAGGGCTTTATCATTGCCCTTTAGCGCGTCCTTGTATCGCTGCTCACTTTCTTCAGCTGCTCAGCCAACGCGTGGCGTGTCTTGAGCAGGTCCTCATTCTCCGTCTTCAGCCTTCTATTCTCCTCCTCAAGGCGCCGGTTGTTGCCCTCGAGCACAGGAATTGGGTGACCAGTGTCGTTCATTGTTTCTTCTAGGAGAGGCACGATGGAGACAAGAGTCTATAACAAGAAGAAGGATGAGAAAAGTACATACAAGAATATTCAGGAACAGTACTAGAAGAGAAATAAACCTGGGTCACCGCACGAATGCCATATTCGGCGTGATTTCGGCGATTCACCCCCCATCGATGTGTATCGTCGAACGACATGAAGCTCATCAACCGTGACACAACCTCCCGGGGACCAACTGACACCAATAAAGAGGAGAAGGTAGAGGAAAGATGCTGGGCGACATGGTCGACAACAGATTTTACCTCATGGTAGGACCGCTTTAGGGAAGGCGGATGATTAGCGGATTGCTGACCGACCACCTCGGATCGAAGGCGCTTCCTAGAGACCTCTCTCTCCTTGGTCGAATGACTAGGAGGGCGCTCCACTTGCCTAGATGGAGGAGAAGGAGTCCGTTGCTTGCTTGAATGAGAGGAAGCTCCCGGCTTCTCAACCCAAGAGAGAATGTCCTTGGTCGACGACGGTCGCTCGGGTTTCTCGACAGTAACGAGGCATCCTTATTAGCAGACCCCTTGTCAGCGGACTTCTTAAGGTCTGGCTTATGCAAAAATCCCTCTGCAAAAACTAAGATACAGATTAATAGAAATTTGGTCGATAATACAGGATAAGGAAACGCAAACATGTAATAACATCAATTCGAGCACCTGCTCGAGCTTTTTGGTTAGCTTCTGCGAGAGCAGGGTCGACACGAATTTTGAGAATAGTCTCAGCAAGAGTGAGAGAAAGTTGTTTGTGGGTGAGGATACCATAATAATGGAGAAGGTTATCGTTTTTTAGTAGAGGGGTCGAAGCAATAGGGTTCGAGTTCCACACTTGTATGTGGCGGTCGAACACTGGATTGGAGGAGGGACGGGCACGTTTAATGGGCACTCCCGTAAGCCAGGGGATGGGCGCCCAAGGATAAGATTATGGAGGAGTTATATACACAAATTGATCCTTCCACCTTGGGACATTAGATGGTCGATCAGTGATGAAGCAAGCGTTATTTCGGCTCTTTAAATATAGGCCATCAGCTTGCTTCGAAGAAAATTAACAATAGACAAAAAAAAATCCAAATCTACTCTATCCATGCGGACCATCGACATGATAATAAAGGACGTTAACGTCCTGAAGGCGTTGGAAGTGATCTTTGAGGGGCAAGCCATATAATCCGCATAGGTCGATCAACGTCTGGCAAATAGGGAAGTGTAGGCCCACATCAAAGTGTGCACAGAAAAAGGTATAACAGTCAGCCGGAGGATTATCGTAAGTAACGTCGTCACCATGAGTGTGAAAAGACCCGGGGTGACCAATCAGGTCAAAGTCGAGACGGCTAGTGCTCGAGGATGACTTAGGCGACTTGGATGACTTGGATTTATGGGAGGATGAAGGGACGGTCGAAGAGATAGGGGCGCAGAAAGGACAAAGGAACGAAATCTTTAGGGTCACAAGCAGATAATGGGATGTGATCTTGGGGATCGTTCTCATCCTCGATCTCGTCATCTTGACCAATAACTCGACGAGTATGCTCGGTGGGCGGAGAAGGGGACGGCTGGTAACTTCATCCTCTGGTTGGTCGATAAGGTAGGTGGAAGGAGAGACAGCAGTGGCCGTAGGGCTATCACTGGCGACGGTAGGTCGAATCATGGAAATGGGCTCAGGTTGGAGAATCTCTTGAACAGAATCGCTTGATAAACTGGGAGTTGCAGAAGAGGAAGGAAGGGTCATGTCCTTTTCGCTGTACCGATCATTTTCGCTTGAAGTGGCATAATCTGAAGAAAAAACTAAATCCAAACAAAGAAAAGAAAGAGGAGGAAAGGCGAAAGACGACACATCGAAAGGTTATAAATCAGAGGAACAAGATGCGAGGAGAAGCAAGAGGGAAGAAAGAGATAAAATTCAAAATTTAATGAAAATACTCCGAGAAAGGGTCGAGAAGACTTACTCATGGTGAACGACGGAGGACTTGCAGAGAAGATGGAGAATTCCAGATTGCAGAATGCTCGACAGTTGCAAAGAGCTTTAATACAATGGAGTGCGAAAAGTGAGGAAAGGAATTTTTTTTTCTAAGGGTTGGTATTTATACTGCGGAAAATGAGCGTAGCAGATTTTCGACCGTCCGATTAAAAGATATCAATGGCTAAGATAGAGGGAAAAGCGAACAGACGCACTAATCGTAGGATTAAAGCATAAAATCCAATGGCAGGAGAAGAGGATACGTGGAGGTAGGTGCGAGATTCAAGGCGGCGCGGACCACGAGGCTGTCTTAACCTCTGACAGACGAAACGACGCGTCTGAAAAGGCGGACAAGTGGCAAAATTCAAAATTCAAAATCGCAGAAGGGCGGTTATAGAGAAATGTGGTCGAACAAGGGCAAAAAGTGAGCTAAATGGTCGAAATCAGGGAAGTAGAGCCTCGGTAACCTGGATTAATCCTACTCTTAGATCGAGTCATTCAAACTCGACCAGAGTGGGGGGACTAGATGATATGGAATATTATATACTGCACCGGCTCGTTGGGATAACCAAATAAAATAGATCAGCGGCCCGGTCGAACCGAAATGAACACCCACAATAAAGGAGATGAGAGACGACGAAGAAGAGCAGGTTCAACAGTGTTGGTCGAGAAAAGATGGTCAGATTCGTATGGTCGCAGATTCGACCACCCTATACCTCGAAGATAGCTCGACACTTGTCACATATATGGTCGAGCGTCGGAATATACAGGAGAATTCCCAGCGTGTGAAGGGAGAACACGTGGCGCTCTATGAGTGGTCCAGGGGCAACAACAAACTCTGACAAATGCGACGCGTTTCTGACATCAAAGATAGTGGAGGCGCGCGGTTGTACGGACGAGCAGAGGAGCAGTCAGCCGAATTCGCTTACACCGCGCGTGTAGAACTGGTAGCTCGCTCCTATAAATAGGGGCAATAACTCTAATGTTAGGATCAATCTCTCATACTTTTATACACTCACACTTATATTTATCTCTTTCAAGATTTGACTTGAGCGTTGAAGGCTCTTCACCGGAAAACACCTCCGGTGTGAGAGTTTCGTGCAGGTTCGGCGTTCTACCGGCGAGGAAGGCAAGCTCGAAACGATTCTCGGTCGTTTGGGCGTTAGACTTGCATTAGAGTTAATTTAGAAAAATTGGTGTAGTTAACTGTTAGTGAGATTAAGAGTTTATATATTAAAATAATATATTTAAAATTTTGTCGATGTAAAAGTAGGAGAGAGATTATATGATATGATTGTTAGTTAAAATTATGTGGGTTGATGAATAGTGAATTAAAGTTAATATGATGTGTAAAAATGATTGGTTGTTATTATTTAATGATTGATTGTTATTATTTAATTATCTTGATATATTGAGAATAATGGGATATATATATATATATATATATATATATAATTACTAGCTAATAGCATTTAATAAAACCTATTTAATTTTACCTATGTGGCAATTTAATAATTTTTCCTCCAAAAACTGTTACTTTTGATGTATTTGATCTTTCATTTAATTATTAGATAATCAACACACTAATCACTTCAAAATTACAAAATTCATTTAAACTTTTGATTACTGACAGTCGACTATATAATGTGTTGACCGTATAATGTGATTAAATGTTATTATTGTGGTTACATTCAAATTAATTTTTTTAAATAAAAAACGTATTTGATTGTAAATTAGATAAACACAATTTAAAATATATATATATATATATATATATATATATTCCAACTCCTTTAATTGTAAATTTGGCCAGCAAAAAGGTGGAAGAAAAATAATTAACCATTATATGCTTAGAAATAACTCACAATATTTTATTTACATATGTGCAAATGCACATGGTCGAATACTAGTTGAATTAAATTTTGAGTAACTAATCAAGTGCTATTCACCGTACTACACGTGTGCTAATAATTTTTTAATCTAAATTTTAATAAGATAATAAAATAAATGTTTTATTTTATATTTAAAATATAAGAAAAACCATCATTATTACTGTTCCCATTTATATTTAAATCACACTCGTACAACTTATTTCTCATATATAATAATATATTCTTTAATTTGTATTATATAGTGAACCTAATTGATAATTAATTTATTATTGTTAATAAAGGTTGATAGATATTTATTATAGAAACTGAAAATATATTTATTTGTATAAGAAACGTGGATATCAAAAATCGAAGCTTGATTAATTTGATTTACAATATGTAAAAATATGATAACAAGTATAAATGGTTCGGAGGTTCTACGGTCCCGTTACGTAGGATTCAGTCGGGCTTCGTAATCATCAGATCAACTATCCACGATAGTGACATGATAACATAACTGTTAAAAATTCCGACGGAATAATTTCGTAACGGGCTTTAACATTTCCCTGAGAGATTATGGACTTTTAATATATAAATATATTTGTTAATAAAGTATTTTATCATTTTAAAAGTACTAGTAGATATCCTGTGCACATGCACATATGTACATCAAATGTTATAAGTAGTATTTGAGAACTTAATACTAAAATTCTAGATAATGAACATATTACATTTTCAAAAATTTGATCATTAGGAAAAATAAATTAACGATTTTATTAATGTGAATAATTTTTTATTATCATTAGATAAGAACAATTTGATTATTATTATTATTATTATTATTATTATTATTATTATTATTATTATTATTATTATTATTATCATTATTAAAAAATAATTGTTTATAAGCTTCTAAAGTTGTTTGACTATGCTATTAAAACAATTTACAAATTTTTTTTAAGAAATCTTTTCATGAGATACAAAAGAAAAAAAAAATAATATTGACATTATAATAAATAACTTTAAACAATTGTTTATAATTATGTAATTTATATTTATTGTGAATTATTTATTATTAGTTGGTATTAGTAATAACTATTATCTAATATAATAGAAACATACATGATTATACTCAATAAGATGTATTAATGTGAGAAGTAAAAAAATATTAATGACAATTTTGTAACCGAAAATAGAGAGAAAATTTTAGAGGTTTTATTAAGTACATTTTATTAAATGCTACATGATCTCTAGAAATCATATCCAATTACCATGTAAAATGCTTAGTCGTGATGTTTCTATTTTTATTATACGGTTTTACTCTAGAGCCAACATTAATATAGTAGGTTGGCTCTATTTGTTGTAGTAGGTTTTGCTATAAATTTACTATATTCTCTGAGTACTTAAATAACACTAGTACAGAGCCCGTGCGATGCACGGGGTGCACAATTTTAAGGTCATCTATCCATTCTTATAATTATATAAATGAATAAAAAAAATGTACGAGATATATATAGTACGTGACCTGTAATAGACCAAAATGTGAACACGGGTGATTCACGGAGTGCACAATTTTAAGGTCATTTATTAGTGCATACCCCATGCGATGCACGTGATACATATGATAAATCAATTATTTCTATAGGACTTGTATGTCTAGACAAAAAAATAATAGGCTTGGATCATCCATATTTCACATCTTTTAATAAGTGGCGTTTATTTAAGCCAAAAAATTAACATGTTAATTAATATATAATTCTGCTAACACGTCATACTAATATTTATTTGATTTTAGAATACTTATTTATTCATTGATATAAGAAAAAATATTTTTTTTTTATTTTCGTTTACCATATAATACTTAATTATTATTTTATTATAAAATTTATAGTCATATAATGTCATTATTATTATTTGTAAAAGTTAGAAGTAGTCTTCTTTATGTAATGAAATTCAAAATAAAATTTTGAGTATAATGTTTACAAAATGCACACACATGTTCTTTAGAATTCAATTTTCTCATAATAATTCTTTTTTTTTTTTAAAAAATGATTTAACAATTGCCAAAAAATAAATCCCTTACATAATCAAGAGATTTTTTTTCTAATTTTCATCCTAAGGCTTTATAGTTTAGTTAGCATACTATGCAATAGAAAAATATTTTACAATAAGTTCATTTTTGAAACATAACAAAAAAAGTGATAAAAACACTATCATAGTTGACAATAATATACAAATAAATAACATGTCGAAATTTTAAAGAATAACTAATATAATTTTATTATCTAACCATCAATAAAATCATTTAATGATGTGATCATTATCTTTTAAATGATAAATAATATTAATTTTTTTAAAAAATATTAATTTTATATAATTAAATAAAGGTTAAAAAATATTACTCGACAAATATTAATTATAATGGATATCAGTAAAATCATTGGATAAATTATTTAAGGAAAAAATCTTTGAAATCATATCTGAATAGTAAATGTAAATATGCAAGCATTTAATGCATATAATAAAAAATTTCCAAATAAGGTTTGTATTAAATGTGTGTTGACTTTTCTTGCTACTATTTTTGGTAAATAGGTTGGCTTTTAGTATATACTAGTACAGAGCCCGTGCGATGCACGGGATGCACAATTTTAAGATCATTTATCCATTCTTATATAGTACGTGACCTGTAATAGGCCATAATGTGAACACGGGTGATGCACGGGGTGCATAATTTTAAGGTCATTTATTAGTACAGAGCCCGTGCGATGCACGGGGTGCACAATTTTCTAGTATGTGTAATAAAAATACATACCGTATCATTTCCACAGAGCTTGCCCGTTAAGTAGCTCCTGAACACTGGTGCACAATTTGTAGTACGTACCATAAAATCAGAACAGATTTCCATACAATTAGATAATAAATTAGATAATAAATAGAGTCTTTTATTTTAGTAAAGATTTTACGTACTTTGTTTTTTTACTTATCGGATGTTATAGGATTTTTTTTTGTTAAACCGATTTTATGGAATATAATATGAATACACTTAGAGGATTGAACAAAATGAGAACAGATTTTCATACAATTAGATAATAAAAAGGAATTAGATAAGGAAAAGAAGGAATTAGATAAGGAATTTTGAATCTGACTTTTTTTTGGATAGATAGACTTTACGTACAAATTGTGACTTCACTGATTTTAGGGGATTTATTTTTAAAAAATCGATGTTAATATTGAATAAGACAAATAAATAAATTCTTTTTATTTTAGTAAAGATTTTACGTCTTTTTTTTTTACTTGTCAGATGTTATGGGATTTTTTTTTCTTAAACTGATTTTATGGGATATAAGACAAATATAAAATAATTAAATAAAATTTTGGATAGAAATAGCAACGAATTAATTACTCTGACTTTTCA
>CACSLK010034050.1:4741352-4758544 GCA_902706635.1 Striga hermonthica | reverse complement strand
AATTTGGTGGCGACACTCCTTACAGGTATATGAGAGTTTTAGGCTGCTAGAATATCCTAATATGTGCACACATCATCTGTCCATTTTCTCGGTTGCTTGTTATCTAGTTATTTAGTTTTCTTGTTATGTTTCTATGAAAACTCGGAGTTCCATCTCTCTTTGCCTGAAGCTCTCTTCCTTGATATAGTGCAAGCGATAAGGGTCCAACGATCTTTTACGTGCATAGAATCTGAACGTATGAATTAATTCCATCGAGATATATAAAAATATTGAATAATTTTCATAGTAGTTCCCCTTAATTTATCCTTTTAATGTTATATACTTGATGTTTGAAATACTTGTTTATATTCATTGGTATATTTTGTAGTTTCTAATTTTTATGTAGGACAAATAAATATACAAGAAATATCATGAAATCAAATTGATTGCTATTTTTTTATCTTACATGCAAAAAGTGGGTACTATTGCTACTAAAGGAGTTATTATATTTTAAAAATTATATATATGTGTGTATGTATGTATGTATATAATCTCATAAGTCAAAACAGGTAAACAAAAAATGGCAACTTGTTGAATTATTTACTTAGTACAAAATAATCTAGCAGAAAAAACAACCAATTTTTATATTCACATTATGGATTAGTAAAAAGTGATAAGATCAAATATGATTTTCATTACTGTTCTATGAATTAAAAAAAAAAAAAAAAAAAGCGATATCTCTACAATAATATTGCTTGCTTTATATGAGGGAAATAAAATAGAAATAAAAAGTAAGTGATAAGATTCTTATATAAAAAGATGAAAAATAAGTTAATCAGATCCTAAGACAAATATTATGAAAAAAACTGACAAAATTCCTATTAAAAATTTAAAAGTTTCTAATTTTAGAATTTCTTAACAATAACCTAGTTCTATATGTATTAACTCTTAGAGTTGGTAATGTCTTGATATGAATAAAGATGTCATGCTTGGTCTTGTAAAGTTTAGTAAAAGCATATGAGGAAAGCATTTGATGATGACTTTGATTAGCAGCAGATTTGTGGATATTGAAAAACTTGTTTACCATGTTCTGCTCATTCGGACTTATGAATATTTCTAAATATATGGTTCCGTGTACTTGTTTTCACTCTAATCTGTTGACCTAATCCTGCCCTAAACGGTAATTATTCAATTTCACTTGAAAAATTCATGAATATTACCCAACTTAACTATTTAAAAATAATTTACAATAGTGGCTGCTCTTAACCATGAAAAGTGTTAAATGTTGAAACATGTAAGCAACATTCATATGCACATGGGAATTCAAGTTCTTTAGATGTCTTCAACCCTTATGAATTGTAGAGTTAACTTTTTGTCATTAAATTTTCTCTAGGGGGATAGGGGCTTCTCATTACCATGAAAAAAGCCATCCCAATGTCAAATGTGTATCTAGCATTCATATTCGGATATGAATTCAACTTGCTCTTTGAATAGTCTTACGACTTTTATGTAGAGTAGGAAATAGTTTGTCATTAGATTTGTGGGTTAAGATGTTGAGAGCATGTTTGGACATAAAATGTTTTGGTGTTGTTGGATTTTTTGGTTTGGTTTGGTTAATTTTGAAAAAGGTTGTATGGTTAATTGTTAGTGAGTATATTAAAATAATATTTAAAATAAAAAATTAAAATTGATTTGATGTAAAAGTGGGAGAGAAATGATTTGAAATAATGGTTAGTTAAAATACTGTGAGTCGATGAATATTGAATTAAGGTTTGATGTGGTGTGTATAAATAATTGATTGATATTATTTAATTATATTTATAGTATTGATGATAGTGCGGTTGAGTTAAAGTTGAGTCAAAAAAAGTGGTTGATTTAAAATGTTGGATTTTTTTTTTTTTAAATTTTTTTGTATGCAAACATACTCAAAAAGTGATAGATTTTTTTTTTTTTATTTTTTTAAAATTATAATGATTCATTTATAATTTCATTGTTGTGTTTTTATGACGGGGCCATAGAAAACCCTGCTATTATATTCTAAATTAGGATTTTACATCTCCAAAGTGCTGGATTTTTCTTTTTGGCACATTTGTCTTATACACTCTATTTGAAAAGCACTGATTTGAAATTTTCCTTTGACTGACAGTATGATGTTTGGACCTGATATATGTGGCACTCAGACGAAGAAACTTCATGTCATCCTTTCATACCAGGGTCAAAACTACCCTATCAAGAAGGATTTGCAATGTGAAACGGACAAGTTGACTCATTTTTATACATTCATCCTTAGGCCTGATGCGTCATACAGTATTCTGATTGACGGTCGAGAAAGAGATTCAGGAAGCATGTATACAGATTGGGATATCCTTCCTCCCCGCAAAATTAAGGCCAAGAATGCAAAAAAGGTTGTTTTTTAGGGGAAGAAAAATCTATTCCAGCCTTTTTCTTGAACTAAGTAGTCAGTGTTAATAGATTTAATTGATATGCTCGTTTCATCCTCCTTATTATGCCGTTTACATGCATCTTATTTGTGCACTTTGTTAACCACTGTGGTAGAATACTTGATTTAGTTCTAAGCTCGCATGCTTATTGTCATCAGAATAGAATACTTACTTTTTTCATTTCAAAAACTGTTGTGGCAGCCTGCTGACTGGGATGATCGAGAATATATAGACGATCCAAATGACGTTAAACCTGAGGTATTGCAGTGCGCTGCATTTACTGGGTATTTAAAAGTTGATTAGTATCTTTTGTTTATCTTTCTTTTATTTTATTATTTTTTATTATGCATTACACTGCAGGGATATGATTCTATTCCACGCGAAATACCTGATCCGAAGGCAAAGGAGGTTAGTTGGGTCACTAATCATCAAGAATATTTTTTCACAAGTTTTGTCACCTGTGTGTTATCATGAACTATGAGGTCATGATTGGAAAATTATGGCCAACGGATGCTTACTCTGCTTTGATTCTTAGCCTTTCTTCTTAGTTGTGTGTGGAATTGCTCGAATTCACTATGAAATTTATTCGTTAGATAAAAACATCTTTAGGATTCTCTAGTTGTCCTAAATGTCAAATGAAAGACATGTAATATTAAAAAAAATTTACTTATTTGTGTTATTTCGAGCAGCCGTTTGACTGGGATGAAGAAGAAGATGGAATATGGAAAGCACCCAAAATTCCAAATCCAGAATACAAGGGACCATGGAAGCCTAAGGTATGGCAAGATGATTTTGAAGCCTCCAAGCAATGCCTTTATTCCTTTTTTATCGTTGCACTGATATTGGCATCAAATTCTATTTTATTGAGCAGAGAATCAAGAATCCTAATTATAAAGGAAAATGGAAGATCCCTTGGATTGATAATCCTGGTAAAGCATATCCATAAACATTAGCCTGTGACTTTTCCATACTCAGAAATTTTCAAGGAATAATTTGGGATGTTAAGCTTAACTTGGCCATTTTTTATTCTTGGCCAGAATTTGAGGATGACCCCGATCTGTATGTTCTAAAGCCTATCAAGTATGTTGGTATTGAAGTTTGGCAGGTGGTTTTTCAACACGGCTAACATTTTACCTTTTTTTCTGTTTTTTTTTTTAATAATTTAATTAGCTTTGATATGGTTACAGGTGAAAGCTGGCTCTGTTTTTGACAACATTCTGATTTGTGACGATCCCGACTATGCAAAGAATGTAGTGGATGAAATTTTCGCTAATAGGGAGGTGGGGCCCTTCTGTTTCAATCAATTTCAAGATCACATTTTGTGTCAATTGCCAGATACCTTGTCACTTATGTAACACTCGTTTTCCCAATTCTGGATTTTATTTAGGCTGAAAAAGAAGCCTTCGAGGAAGCAGAAAAAGTGAGGAAAGCAAAGGAGGAAGAGGTATAATCACCGAACCAGTTGGCACCTTATAATTCAATTCACATATGAAGTGGTTTAATTTTTGTTTTATATTTGTCTATTTAATGCAGGAGGGACAGAGAGCAAGAGAAGAAGGTGAAAGGAGGAGAAGAGAAAGGGGTCATGATAGAAGGTATCGAGACAGGGAGCATCACAGAGAGAGATACAGAAAGGTTAGTCCTTTCTTGGTCAAGCTATATTGTCAGTTTAACCGTAATATTTATTAGGTCTGAAAGTAAATCTTTTGTTAAAGCCAGAAGTTTCTATTCCATATGTGAAGTGTCAGATAATTTTCCGAAATCTTCTCCCTCTCCCCAATTCCTACCCCCTTTTACGTTTAACATGACAAATAAATATTCAGCTTACATTTCTTGGATTTGTTTTAACTTTGTTAGAAATTGAAGATATAGGCTATAGGATAAGATGTGGATGAGAGCCATCTACAGAGCGTTCCTAGTATTCTTTTATGCTCGTGTTGTTCTACTTTTGGGAAGGGTTTACCCCTTTTTTCTGTTGTCAGAGCTAACAGAAATCTGAAAATTTACTTTTACAGCGCCGCCATCATTATATGGACGATGACTATCATGTAAGTACACTTTATTTACTTTGTATTTCAAATTCCTACTGTGTATTCGAATGAAAGTTGATGAGAATCATCAATTTTTTACATTCTTGAATTTAAATATGGGAAAGCACAATTAGTAAAAGTTATGAGATTGATAATTAAACAAATAGGATCGTTGAAGAATAATCATAATACATTTACCTGGCACCATGTGAGATATTCGTAGTTAGAAATAACATAAAAAAATACTCGTCTTGAATTCTTAACCTCTCTAGTCTCTGGCTGTCATGATGTTTGGAAAATAACTTATTAACATATCGCATATTTTTCTGAAATTTTTAGCTCTAGGAGCTATAACGTGAAAGCTTGGTTACTTCTGTTATATTTCTGGACTGTTTTTAGAAACTTCACTATTTTATAGGTCACCTAAATTAGTGGCAAGTATGACCTGATTGATACTCTTCCAGTAAAATACTGAATGTACCGACCCTATACTGGATATTGTTATTTTTCAACTCAAAACACGATAAAATCATCTACATTATACATTACATCTTCTCGTATTGAGATTGAGTTTGAGTTCAGTTTAACTACGCTCGTCCATTATTTCGTCGCAATAATTTATTCCTAAATTGATTTGTTATTTTGTCTATTTTTCTTTACTTTTGCAGGATGAGCTGTAAAAGCCGGCCCACTTTGCAAAACTCGGCTATTGTTCCATGAACCCATTTTCGATACTGTCAACGTTTTCTTTCGGTCTTCTGAAACCTGCCCTGGGTTCTCGTAGAATTGAAAAATTGGTATTCTATTCGAGGATATTGTACTCTGTAACCATAACATAAGAAACACACAACAGCTTTACAGATTCGTCTTCCATTTTTTCCTAAAGCAAGAATGGCCGTCTTGTTGTCTTGTTATGATAGTGAACGCTGAAAAAAGATGGGGACACCACACTTCTCTTTATAAAATTCCAACTTTTTTGGACTATAATGCATCAATGATCAATCAATTCTTGCTTACCCTTAATAGCCTTCTCATTTTATAAAAAATGGGATATAATCACTTTTTATGAGATTATGAATAATAGTTATTTTGCTCTATAAAATAACCAAAATAACCTCTCTATACCTTTTTTTCACTCAAAACATTTTTATAGCTGCAAAAATGATTTATAACGTTTTTTGGAACACTTAAATAATAATCTCGAATTGTTATATAATTAATTTTTAGAATCCTATACATGGTTTTTTGAACATATGAACAATGTCTTCAATTTTACAATTGATTTTTGGAATTCTAGAAACGATTTTTTGGTGACATGTACATTATTTTCTAATGGAAAATTTGGGACTACGGGTAATTGTGTGATTTTTACATGACAAAATGAATATTATTTTTATTCTCACGAAAATGAATATTTCATCCTTGTATTTGATGCTTGGCTATAAAATAGACACTACTTTTTTATTAGTTATAGGGGGATTGGAAGTCTAAATTCCTAGTTACTTCAATGTACAAGGAACGAACAATGTATCAGTTGGTGCAACATTTGAAATTGATAAATGAAATAAGCTACTCGTGAGCTAGGTTCATCTCAGCTCGAAATCTTAAATCATGTTTGGAAATCACGCATTATAGTGAAGAAAGAGTGGAGATATTTCTTGTACTATATGTAGACGACATTTTGCTTATTGACAACACTTGGATTTGATTTACACAATTATCAATACGATTAGATTTTTATTTCATGAGTTTTCGAAAAATAATTTTGGTATAATTTCAATTTACAAATGAAGTACTCTGATCTGATTAACAAAATTATTGTTATGATAAAATTAAGAAAAATGTTACGGTCCCGTTACAGAATAATTCATTCAAAATTTGTAACTGTTACGTTATAATGTAACAATGAAAGACAGTTGATCTAACGAATATAAATCCGACAGAATGGTTTCGTAACGAGACCGTGACATCTCTGGATGTCCCTAAGATCAGATCACTGCAAATATTAGACACGACTCTTTTTAAAATTGACATAAAAACATATGTAAAACATGGAAGATAGTTGATTTCATTTAAAAATAATAGTAAATTGATTCGAAAATTGAAGTGGTTTTTGAAATTTAAACTGGTTTTCCATTTTCCATACATCAAAACCTTTGACCCCA
This sequence comes from Striga hermonthica, assembly GCA_902706635.1. Taxonomy (NCBI): domain Eukaryota; kingdom Viridiplantae; phylum Streptophyta; class Magnoliopsida; order Lamiales; family Orobanchaceae; genus Striga; species Striga hermonthica. The sequence goes on along the minus strand of CACSLK010034050.1, from coordinate 4,751,929 downwards.
AAAAACCAACTTACCTTTGTAAAGAGGAATGAATATATTCGTCTTTTGCTTGTGTTGGTTTGAAGTGTGGTTGAGTTCAAAGGATCTCAAGTGATTCCGATTTACCTTGGCGGTGGAGATTGGGAAATTTTTTCTTCTGCGCTTTTTGTCTGCAAGCTTTGTTCGCGATTCTCGTTGCCGGAGATGGAATCTTCCAGCCTGCTTTCCGTTTTGGCACTGTTGTTTTCGATTCAGTTGATGATGTGGGCGGTGACTGGGAATATAGTGTTCAGAGTTGATCACAAGTACGGTGGACGAAGCAATAAGGCGCTGGGGGAACTCAGAGCACACGACGCGCGGCGGCACGGTCGAATGCTTGCCGCTCTTGATTTTCCGTTGGGTGGTGATGGTTCACCCACCGGTGCAGCGTATGTAGTGATCATATGAACTTTACCTCTATATGGGATTGTAGTGATCTGATTGTTATTTCCCCTTTTTTTGGGGTCATTTTCTCAAATATGTGAATTGATGCAGGCTCTATTTTACCAAGGTCACCATTGGAACTCCTCCAGTTGATTATCACGTCCAGGTGGACACTGGAAGTGATATATTGTGGGTGAATTGCCAGAACTGTGAGAGGTGTCCTACAAAAAGTGATCTCAAAGTATGATTTACTCAATCCTATGTATTATTTTTATGTATTTTAAGATTGATCAAGCTTCTTTTATTGAAGGGGAAAAAGAAAAATATTGGTACTGGGGTTGAGTGTTATATGGATTTTATGCTTTTGTCTTTCAGATAAGTTTGAAGCAGTATGATTTATCGGCCTCCTCCACGGGTGAGCTCATCAGTTGTGATGATGATTTTTGTACCATTGCTGTCGATCATCACAGTTCAGACTGCAAAAAAGGAATGAACTGTGAATATTTTGTTGCCTATGGAGATGGAAGCCGAACGGAAGGGTACTTTGTTAGAGATCAATTCAGACTCGATCAAGTTTCAGGGAACCTCCAAACATCGACAATGAACGGATCCATATCTTTTGGGTGGGTTCTCCTGTTTTATCCTTGACTTAGACTGATCACTGAAAATACCCTTGAGGTTGAGTCCAATAATGTCTCAGTTATCTTTCAAAAATTACAATCCAAATATGGAAATTGCTCCTATAAAAGAGGTGAATTGTTCAGTAAGTATAAAATATCAAGGGGACTATTATTGTAATACCTTAAGGGAGCTATTTGAAATTTAGAACTCAATTAGGTTCATATTTTAATTACGCTTAGTCTTTGTGAGATTTAATCACTTCTAGATTTTATTTTGTGCCCCTTAGCATTTGTTCTAGTCCATAAATCTTGTTGGGTTTTGTTTATGCAGTTGTCATTAGCATGAATTTTTTCTTGAATTGCATGATATATTTTGCTACGAGTAATAAATATCGATGCTTTAATCAGTATTTGGTAACTGGCACAAGTTTTAAGATTTATATCAAACTTTGTTTGAATTATTGCTGAGTTTGGATGGCAACTTACATGTATAAGGTTATCAAAGTATATTAGCCTATCATGAAATGACTCTACATTGTTTTAGATGTAGCTATCGCATTGTATGTGATAGTGATACGATGTTTACATGTCCTGAAATTAATCATTTAAAAAGTAAAAAAGAAAATTTCACGTCATTGATTTATACGCCTATATTTTCTCTTGGCACCCCATCCCCCCAATGTCACACACACACACACTGGATCACACACACACACACACACTCACAGGTACATGCATGTATGTGTGCACATCTTTTGTTTATGATTGGATACCTCGTGACCTAGCTGTATTTGTCCTAAATTAGTTACTTGTGCATCATAGTTATACAACCATGTGATGCTTATAAGCTATATCTACTATCATCATTTATTTATCTTACTGACTATTAGACATAATAGTTGTTTATTACATGAAATCTCTGTGTAATCTTTTGTGGCAAAAATCCTGTTGCACTGCAAAACCTGACATAACTTTGCATGTTAAAAGTCCGTTGGGCTAACTAAATCCAATTGGTTACATAGGCAATTAATAGTCTACTTGAATTGCCTTTACTGAATGCATATTTTTTGTGAATGAATTGCTACTTACCTGAATTAACATTTATCTACATTTGTTTATACATTACACTTGGTCATTAATGTCAGGGGAAAACTAGTTTTATGCTCCGTGAATCCTGAAAATTTTGATGAAAATATTTGGTAGTAATGTCAATTGTTGAAGAATGGTTGGTGAAAATACACTATCCGGAGAATTTTCCATGTAAAATACTAGAAATCTACATCAAATTGATTGCCAAACCTTGGCATTTGCCGATTGTTCACTAAGGAAGTTGACAACAGAGACTTGTTAACGACGAAACTTTCAATAGATGTTTTTTTTTTTTAACTATGTTCTTTTTAATAACATATATTTGTTGTTAGTCCATAGGTTAATTGTAATAAAGATGTTTTTTCTCTGTCTAGTGGCAGAATATTCCCTTCATATTTTATTTGATTGAAAGCAGATCTTTATACTTAGGAAGAGGGTTTAGTTCTTCCCCTCATCATCAAGAGGCTGTACTGGCTGCACTGATTGTCTAGTGCGTTCGGTAATTTCATCCTACGGCTCTTAAAAGTTTGATCACTTGTTTTACTTTAAAATAACCACATTAAATGTCTTGTCCCTTACATACTTTTATCTATTATGTTGCATTTTTATTGTTTTTTTTTCACTTAGTACTCACTGGACCATATTAATTAAAGGTTCTTGAGTTGCTTACCTCATTTACTCATATATTGTGAAGTATCCGATTGGTGTTGTGTTTGGTTAACAAATTCTTGTTTCAGCTCGTCCAATACTTTTACAAATCTTTCTGTTTAAATTTATTATTTGAGCTTTAGACTATATCTTACTTATGGTGATATAAAACAGGTGCTCAGCTAAGCAGTCTGGACAATTGGGCTCATCGTCCGAGGCAGTTGATGGATTAATAGGCTTTGGACAAGCAAATTCTTCAATTCTTTCACAACTTGCTTCAGCTGGAAAAGTGAAAAAGGTATTTTCTCACTGCTTGGCTAGTAATAAGGGAGGTGGCATTTTTGCCATTGGGGAAATAGTGCAGCCAAAAGTGAATAGGACGCCGCTTGTCCCAAATTCGTACGTGACATCAATTCTTCGTTACAAATTTGCTGTTTCTGTTCTGGCTATTATTCAAATGTGCTTAGTCATCAACTTGAGCATGAACTTCGTATCGGCCTATTTCTAACTTTGATTTCTTGTGCATCTCTTTTGTGATATGCTCTTGCAACACAAGCGCAGGACAACTTACTAAATGCTTTCATGTTCATCAAATATTTCCTTGTTTGACTGAATTTTTTTTCCCCTTTATTATTTAGGCAACATTATAATGTTATTCTGAAATCAGTTGAGGTAGGAGGTCAGTTTCTGAACCTTCCGACAGACATATTCGACGCAGGGTCCAATAGAGGGACTATAATCGACAGCGGTACAACCTTGGCCTATCTTCCATCTGTAGTTTATCAACAGCTTATGAGTAAGGTGCATCTAAAAGGCTCATCAATCCCCAGCTTAGAGCTTTATCGTTTGATGAACTTTTGAGTAACATTGGTTTCTTGATTATGTAATTTCAATCTACATTTTTTGTTGTTTATCTTTTCTCTCTCTCATTTATTTATCTGTCATTAGGTCATGGAACAACAACCGGATCTACAAACTCACGTGGTTGAGCAGCAGTTCAGATGTTTATGGTACCGGGGGAAGTAGGTATCACCACTGTGGCGGAACTTAGGGGGCATTGGATATCAAATGTTTCCAGTTCACTCTACTACAATATTTTATTCAAGTTAACTAAAAACTCGTCTCACTTGATATTTTTTCAGTACAAGGTTTAAAAAAAATCAATTTAACACATTCCCCTATAAATTTTAAATTGTGTCCACTCACTTATTGTTATAACTACTAATTATTTTACATCAAGTCAATTTAATCATTACTTTTCCATCTACAATCAGTCAAACTTTTCAAATTCTTCTTTTTCTATCCAAAATGTTATCCACTCATTTTTCTCCAGGTAAGAAACTTTTTAAATATAAAATTGCACGGTATTTCTCATGTCCACGTGTTACTTTTTTTCTGTTCTTCTAATAGCTTATGGAATTTTACCTGATTGTCCATTTCACATAACCTTGCAGTGTTGATGATGGGTTTCCAGTTGTAAAGTTCCATTTTGAGGGCTCACTCATTTTGACTGTTTATCCCAATGAATATCTGTTTGAAATTAGTGTAAGTAAACTGGATTAATTTGGTTGGATGTACACACCTTTTCATTAAAACAGGCTAGTCCGAGATTTGGACTGTCTGCTTTACATATTAGGGCCATAGAAAAATATTTGTATGATAACTTATGATACCACTGCTTTACATTTGGATTACCTTATAAACTACAAGAGATCACTGTAGATATTAAAATTAAAATTATCCTAATTTCCTTGATTGTTTGTTAACGCTTGAAAACAAAATGTATGAAGTGAAGTATGCCTGTGACGTTCAGTTGGGTTTTCTTAAAGTTTTTATTATATAGTCTATATCCATGCCTCTTGCTACTATGACATTGATTCGCAAAGACCATAAATTGAAAAGACCGAAAAATGGTGCTCCAGCTAGCTTTTTAGTGTGATTACATAAATGGCGCTGCTTCTTATTGCTTTGCTTCACCACTTGCCTCTTTCAAGTTATCAACATGTGAACTAAATTTAATTTCAGGATAATGAGTATTGTATAGGTTGGCAAAACAGTGCAACACAAACTAAGGATGGACAAGATATGACTTTATTGGGAGGTATTTTCAATGTTTAATTTTTATTTTTTTGTTCATTCTTTTTGCATGGAGGCATAACTTGTTCTTTCCTGTCAACCTTCTGTGCATTCATATTAGACCCTTTTGCTATCCGAATAAGTAAATGAAAGATTTTCGAAATCAAGTTTTTATTGGTCAAATGATTTTGATCTTATTCATTTTTTCTGTATATACTTTACTTTTGAATTTTCCCCTGAATTTTTTTAGTTATTATTTGCAGACATAGTGTTGTCAGACAAACTAGTTTATTATGATCTCGAAAATCAGACAATTGGATGGGCGCAGTACAACTGTGAGTCGACTCCTATTAAACTTCGTTATTGTAGCCTATTTCGTTCATAGCGTTAAATTATTGCTTTCCCTGTCCAACTTTTCTTCCGTTGCCTGTATTTCTTAGCAGTTGTTTATAACAACTAATTCTATTTATCTATTTCTGAATAGTAGACTATAAGCTCGTGTTGGGGTCTTCAGCTCAACATTTGCATCTACTTTAGGTCCATCAGAATTTAACATCGACATAGAATTGAAAAACAAAATAAAATTGACCAGTTAATCTTTTGAATTGAAAACATCCCGGGACATATGTTGTAATTGTATTTCTTTGAATGTTGGCTTAGGTTCATCGAGCATCAGAGTTAGAGACGAAATGACTGGAAGCGCTTATGCTGTCAACGCCCATGACTTGTCATCATCTACTTTGAGTTCATCAGAATTTGATTTTGTTTCTATTCTTTTGTTTATTGCTGTCATCTTCAAACTGATAGAGTGAAGAATGCACTTTAGAAAGTGATGCAGCTGCTTTTCTTTCTTTCTTTTTTTTTTTTTTTTTTTTTTTTTTTTTTTTATTTTTTTTTTATTTTTTTTTATTATTTATGTAACATAATAGAATTTTGATTTGGAGGTGTTTCCAAATTCTTTGTATAAATGTGGAAGTCTTTTTGCAACTGTGGGCATTATATACATAGACTCCTTGTACTGTGGCACAATTGTTTTCTGGTACATTCAACACTAGCGCGGCAAAAGAACCGAACGTTCACGAACGAAAGCTCATTCGTGTTCGTTAAGGGCTTGTTTGATTAATAGTCAATCCGAACTCGAACATGCAATTCATCTCCTTTATTTATTCGAAGAACACGAACATAGATGAACGAACGCGAAAAACATGATTTTTAATAATATTGTGTGTGTGTGTGTATATATACTAGTTTGGATCCTGTGGAATGCACGGGGTGGACAATTTTTAAGGTTATTTACTAAAGCTTTTTTCTTATATATATTTATGTGAATAGAAATAGTTAATCAAGATAAAATAATAAGAACAACATAACATTTTTAATCAAATCATCTTTCGCATAAGCTAATATTTTCAAACCCTGATTAGTGGCAATATATATATGATCTCATATATTAATAAAGATGTCTTCTCATGGTTCGCTAAAGATGAAGAATCAACACAGGTGGTTGACGTGCATTTTTATATTGACTTTCAATTTCCATAAGGCATTCAATTTAATTCCCAATGCGTGCAATTGATCTTCTTTATTATACACAATTGTTTAAGTAAATAATTAATTCGATTTTATACAAAAATATAATAAAAATAAATAAAAGAAGTGCTTACTTCTAGGTCAATGAGAGTACACAGAATCATTCGTGTTGCACGTCATTAACATCTTTCATTTTGACGGATCCAATTTCAACCACCAGACTAATTACATCTGCTAATAAATTGTAAATTGTAAACTTATATAATTTTAAAATAAAATGATAATTATACAAAAAAAAAAAATGATAAAAAAAATTTCCAAATAGCACAGTTTGTTCTTGACGTACAACTTAACGGAGAGTAACAAGCCGTCACAAATCAAACCTAAAAAGGGGTAAGTCACCTTTGAACTTCACCAAATTGGTCATACCGTGGATCACAATTTTAAACTAGACAATGGTAAGTATGAATGAGCCAAGTTTCTCTCTAATTGGTAATTTTGAATTCCATAGACATGTCTTCTTTGACAATGTCTATTCATCTTTTTATGTGATGTCTATTCATCTTTTTATGTGTGCAACCCGTATAGTTTCAGTGATTATGACCTTGCAATAATAAAAATTCAATACAATATAAGTACAAAAGTTATTTAGTAAAAAAATATTATTATAATTATTTACACGAATTGAATAAAAAAATTGAATCTCACCTCCTCAAATTTATATAGAAATTTGGGCAAAAACTCTTATTGCATCGCGAACATACTTGTTCGTCTATTCACATCTTGTATATTATGTCAGTTTTCTATTCACATTCTAGAAATGGGATTGGAATAGTCATTAGAATGAAGAAATAACGAATTACAAAAATGTGTTTTAAAAAATATCTAAATTTTCAATTCATATACAATATGATACTTACATTATTTATGTAAATATATATATTTGAATGTTCCTCGACAATCAATCAAGGGGCAGCGGTCGACATCCGACGAGGCTCAGACGATCTCCATCAATGGAAATAAGAAACATATCAGAGTCGACCAAAAAATTAAAACGTAAGTCCTCAATCCCTAACAATTAATTCGGCGGGGTTAGGATTAAATTCGTTAATTATGTGAATGTGCACATGAGTCGACGTTCTTAACCGAAACAACAACTAGTATCACAACCGCCTAATGCGGCTTGCGTGTACACTTTCGAATTATAATTATGTGAACATACATTAAAATAATTATGTACGGGGGCAACGCATGTAGTATAGAATTGCAAAGGTTGTATTTTTGTAGAAATTCTTTGTCCGACTATTATGGCTTGTATGTATGTGTTTTATTTATGCATGTATGCTTGCCTTTTTAAAGTATCAGACATATTGGAGAATTTTTGAGTTCTGAATGATTGTATTCTTGTAAGCGCGCGGTGAGACACTGCATATTTTATTATTTTACTAGAATCATTCATGTGCGGCCTGCGTGAGTTATAAGTCATGTAATTATTTAGTAAATTTATCAACTAACCCGAAAGATCGAGAACGAGCTCGGACGAGTGAGGACGCGATCGGTGCAACCTCCAGCGAGTCGAGCTAATCGCAAACCCGTGATCGTCGGTGCATGACTGGATCATTATATCTTAGACACGGGAAGATAGATAGCGTTAACACATTCAAATCCACAATACATATAATCTTCCTCACCCTTGTAGCACTTGTTGGCCACCCAAGTAAAAACGCATTGATAACCCTTTGTTCCTCTGCAATACATCAAAGATGACCTCTGCAACATATCCGATCCCAACGCTAGCGGCCTCAGTTCCTAGAAGACTATCCTTCTTCGTCACCCATTGCTCGTCAAATCTGTATCGTTCCAAAGCCTGTGGGTTCGATGGATTTTCACGCCTCAGATCTGTTTACGGCTCAACAACACTCGCCAAGTTTGATAAATTTCAAGGCGGCCGGGACAATTTTGAACAAGATAATCCACAACAAGTTGAAGAATTTGAAGAGGATGACAGGTTTGGACATTAATTCGATTTCAGTTGTTCACTTCTGCAGCTGAAACTCTGAGTCTCGTTTTGTTGTTTTGTTGTGTTACTGCTAAGATGTTTTGCCAGTTATTGAATTCAAGTTCATTGCTTCACACATTGCGACTGATGATGACTGTTAAGTGGAAAATTATGTATTAGACAATTATCTTGATTCCCTCTAAAGATAAAGAAGGATCATGCCAAAGAATGAGGATAGTCTACACTTAAATAGCATGATTGCTGTGGATTTTATTTGCTTACATGACTTGTTCGTGCTAGCTATTCTCTTTTTGTTTCACATTGTTTAAATGAAATTTGAATTTACGCAGCTGAGACAACTATTAGGTACATTCTGTAACCGAGCATGAGGTATTTGCCACATTCTGTAACCGAGCTATAGACGAGATGTAATATCTCCTTCATCATGAAAAAAATTATTTTCAGCTCAAGAAGGTGTATGCAACAATTTGTCACTAAACTAGTCTTAAGCTTGAAATCTCCTTTGAAAAATATGAGAGGGAGAGGGAGAGGGTGAGGGTGAGGGTAATACTTCATAATGCAATCTGAAATGTAGAATAATGCACTTACTTTTGGTTTACATTCCATAGTTGCAAAAGTTACATTGAACCATCGATCATTCAGTCGTACTGAATCTGAGTTGAATAACTGCAAGATTATGTACACCTGTTCTGGGTTAAAATAATTTCAGCTTTTTGTGAAATATTTGTCTTCTCTAGCCTCAGTGATGATTCCATGGTCAGGTTGTTGTTTCCAATATGAATCGGAGAAATAAAGTAATAAACTGACAATTCTATATGTTTCTTCTATAGCGAGGACAACTCTCATTTGCGACATTGATGTAATATAACCACTAAAGCATGCAAAGTCTTATGTCTTTCTATTATCAATAAATAGAGAGAAACTTGTTGATTTTTTTCGCTAAAACAAAGTCTTCTTCTTCTTCTCCTTCTCGTTCTCCTTCTTCTATTTCTCCTTCTCCTTCTCCTACTTCTCCTTCTATCTATCGTTAAATATTTTTCCACAGTTATATACTGTATATTTCATTTGATTTATTTTATTTTATTTTATTTATTTTTAATGTGTGAGTCAATCATCTTTTTTCATGTAGTTGTAACCACTTATATCTATCCTTAGAAATTTTTCCACAGTTATATACTGTATATTTAATTTGATTTATGTTTCAGTTGCCTTCCTTCTGATTTGGAGGGTGCAGTGCATCAATCAGGCCAAGCAAGTGCGGAGTTTATTTCTTCAGGAGGAATGAGAGCTATAGTGAGTATATGAGTCCTTTTAATTTGTTTCAGTTGCTATGTTGCGAGTGAAGATAGTCAAGGGCTTGCTGCAACTATGTCAAGAGCAGTTTCCAGGTTCTAGACAAGCACATGCGACATCTTTGAACCTAAAACATATTGTCTTAGTCTTATTTGTTCTTGTCATTTTGCTTATCAAATGTTGTAGCATGTGAGTTTTCTGCTTCTGTAGGTAGAGCTATTAATTCCACAGCTGCAGTTCCTTGATAATGAAGGGGCCCAAGCAGAGCTTTGGGAGCTGTCAAAGATCTTTATGGACACTCTAATTGAAGAGACGGGAGGCCAGGTTGGTCTCTGATATATGTTATAGTACAATATTGTGGTAGGTTATGAGTTTATGTACAAATATTTTCATTTGTTTTCGCAAATGTAGTTTTATACATATGTTAATGCAGACATATATAATAAAGCCTTAAAAGTTAAAATGAATACCAACTTCTTCGCCAATTTAGTTAGACCAGCAACAACTGTTACTTGAAACGAAACCCTAACCAGATAATAAGAGATGCTGAAATATAGAAAAAAAAAAAGTTTTAAAAAATTAGAAGAAAGCTTGCAATCATAGTTCTTGAATTGGTCCCTTTCCCCGACATTGAGAATAGTGCAATTGGTTTGTGGGGAGAAATTCTAATCTTTGGGTGTACTTATTCTTTTTAATAGGTCACCGGGGGCCTGATAGGGAGTGAATATCAATTAGAGGATTGAACTTTGTAATCTGCCATTACAACATTCTTAAGAATGGACAATATAACTTGAGCTACAAGCTTGTGGTTCTTGGGTGTATTTACAATTTGATGTGTGCTTATTATCTTTTGGGGTGCGAATAGTTGCACCTAGAATAAGGATTCTTTTTTTTTTTTT
>CACSLK010034050.1:4657830-4682934 GCA_902706635.1 Striga hermonthica | reverse complement strand
GTAGGGTTTCTCATTTCAATTTAACTGCTAGCTAATGCTGTTGCTATGCTGGAACCCCACAATGCAGGATGAAACAGGTGTGTATAAGAATCTCTTGCAGGAAGTCTCGCAGAGAGTGGGGGGTTGCATGCCTTCTTATACGACTTTCAGATCTGGTCAAGTCCACCTTCCCATTTTCACTTGCACGGTGGAGTTGGTTGGTGTTATATTTACTGGCGATCCAGCCAAGAGCAAGAAGCAAGCAGAGAAGAATGCAGCCATGGTGGCTTGGTTATCCTTAAAATCATGTACATTAACCCTTTTTCTTTGACATAATCTGGACGTGCAAGCTGTCCTTATATTCATATTAAGTAGAATAGTATATGTTTTGTGATTTTTGTTTTCTCCTCTAGGCATGAATTTAACTACCACATGAATTCTCATGCACTGTGCGTCAGAGAAATACTACGTCCTAACATTCTTTAAATGTTTTTAACGCAAGTGAAAAGCCAAAAAGAAATGGGAATCAGATATTAATAGCCCAAAAAAGAGGGAAGAAAAGATAAACGTAGGTCGTACTAGAGGATTTACATGATAAGGAAGGCTCTTTTGAGTATGTAGAGCTTGATATCCTTTGTGCCTTTTCTTTTCTTCTCCAGTGACACAGCAGTCTGAGACCTTCTCCGAAAAGACCCACATGGACGAGCAGGAGCACGTGATGGTTGCACGTGCCCTTCAAGAGTACCTTATAAAGGCCAAGCTTTCAAGATTCTCTTTCCCTATCAAATTCCCAGCCATAAGCCCAAGGCCATCGAGCGTGCACCATTCCTCCCCCACAACCTCAAAAATACTTCCCTTGATCTGCCCCAAGACAGCCAGCCGTAGCAGCAGGCCCACTTTGACAGCAACAAGCAACAACAACCAATCACTCCAAAAGGTTCCGAAATTCCCTGCAGCAAGTGCACCACCCTACATCCCTGTCAGGCACTGTATCCCACACAGCAGAGTTGCCCCACTTGTAAATGTACGAAGCATGGTCCCTGTTTTCTCGGCCCCACCATTAGTGATGAGGCCCCCAGCCATTGGAATTGCGCAACCTGTCTCCGTTAGACATGCTGTCCCTGTATATGCTGCTGCTCCAGTTTGCAAGGAGCTACCCATGGTGCAGCCGGTTGTTAGAGCCAACGGTCAACAGGTCTCAAGGTTGCCGACAGCTAAGGTGGAGGAGCTTCCATTTGCTGGAGCTCCCCCAGGTACACCCATTTTCCAAGCTTCTCTTTTTTTGATGGAATCATGGAAAATTGCCGATATTTCCTTGGGGTCGAGGGATTTGGGTGGAGTGAGTAGAAATTTTTATGCAATTGCAGGGGACATGGTTTGCTAGAGAAATTGGATCAATTGATTTCAAACCCCTCCTCTATTCACTGCAGATTTTTCACACTGGCCACTTACACATTTGTCTTATATTCATTGCATAACTGTTGATAGAGTAATTTAAAACTTAATGGATTTCAAATAATCTCAGTTCAAACAAAACTTTGAGGCATAATTAGAAAAGAATTTGGTTATTTTTCAAAATTACAAACATACCCCAATGGTAGATGTTTCCATGTTTGATGAGTTGCACCTAGTGAAGGGATAATTTGTATAGCAAGTACAAACCTTGGTGGGGTTTTTGCTACTTCAATATATGATTGGATCACTTCTAGTGAAGGATATTCCTTTATCCGTTGGGTTGGAGTTACGGTGCTCCTCTCGTTTTAAGTTTTTGCAAATTTTGCAGTGCCGATTTCAGAAGTTCCAGCACGTCAAGTTGGGGTACCTTCATCTGAAGTTTTCACTGTTCAAGTCGAGCGAGTTGCTAAGTTTAGTGGTCCGCCAGGCAGCCCGAGAGCAGCCGGCGACAAGAATAGGATTGCAGTGCATGACAAGCTGCAGGAGTCTAGGGAGATTGAAGATTTGAAAAATCTCAAGATATGAAAGGGGGTCTTTGGATTGCATGATATTACAGTTTATCTTCTATCATTATGACTATTGTATGTTTTTCCCTTATTCTGTTAATCAAATTATGTTCCTTGTAGTGGAGATTTACATGTCTTCGAAAAGTTGGAACAGTTTCTGTGCAGTTCTGTCCATCCATCAGTTTCTTTTGCCTTTGAACGACGTAAAGAAAGTTAGCTGCTCAAAAACTCATTGCAGAGTATATACACATATCAGTATGGATTGGCATCATGTTTACCTTTCCAGTTAGTTAATGGTAATGGACTCTTTGGCTACTGAATTGCATCACATGAGATGATGTTTTTACAGTGGCCACCGGGTGCGAGGGCTTTTAGGTGAAGACAATTTACACTTTTTGTTTGCTTCGTGATGTTTTTCTGTAGAGGCAGCTGTATTTTTATTCCTCAGGTGAAGCAATGTCCTGATTCTTGGAAAGTACAGTTCTCTTGTGCAAATATTATGCGGCACTTTTGATTGAAATATTAAATATTATAAGCACATCCTATACATATCAGTTCTAATAATCACCACTCTTCTATTTTTTTATGTCAAATCACTTTTAATTATTTTATTTTTAATATTATTTTAATACAAATTTAAAATCTCACTCAAGTTTAACTCAACCAACTCTTTTTACAAAACTATGGTTAACTAAAAAAATCAATCAAAACTAAAATATGCAATAAAAAAATTATATTCAAACACACCATAAGGTTCGTAAAATGATATAGAGCTAAACAAATAAGGCATTTTTATTTTATATTTCTCATCTCCCGCACCATTAGCCCGTCGTCCCCAGATCTACCTGCCGGCCAAGCCTTGTCGGTTGTACCCATGCGTGTGCCACATACGCCACCACATAATCTTTTGGTAGTCCACGTGCTGACCCCAAAAATTTATCCGGCGAGATTGTCGATTAGAAATCATATGAGCTTTCAACTAGTGTTCCTAGGGGTGGGTGTTGTCTGGGACAGTTCGAGATTTGACCTCTCCCAATACCTGTCCAGTTTTTTTGAACCGGTCAGAGAACGGTCCGGGATGACATCGTCCCAAATGGATCGATATCAATCAGGACCGGGACAAAACGAATTACAAAAATATAAACTCAAAAAAAATACTTAATCCAATAACGCAAAGCATCAACATACATTAAAAGTTTAAAACAAACATACGCATACTGTCATTCACTTAAAGTGCACTAAAACAACATACTCCAAAGTCAGTAGTTGACTAGGTCACTTACTACAAAGACATTCTGCTTAATTAGACCAAGAATTAAACCAAAGACATACTATATGATTCACTTAAACAATAAACATTGTCTTTAAAACAAAAGAGTGTTGATTATCTGATACTTTGATTCCGTTACAATTATTGCAAACATTAAACATACTCCGTAATTCAAACTGAAAAGTGAAAACACCCTAATTCCATTCATTATAACTAACATCTTCAAAACCATCATCTTCATCTTCTAAGCTTTCCACATCGACCAACTTATCCCCAACAATCATTTTCGCATTATACAACTCTACAAAATGGCAAACATCCAAACAAATTAAATTATTACTTTATAATTTATAAGAGAAATAATCAAAGTCTGAAACTGAAATAAATTGTAAGAGCAAGGATCAAATTCTGAAACTGAAAGAATGAAACTGAAAATCTAAACAGTACCTGTCTCAATATTCTCATAGAATTCTAACTCTTGAGCTGAAGGTTCATTCTCAAAGTCCATGACTATGTCATCTCCTCTAAGCCAGTTTTGCATGCAAATCAAGGGAAAATCAAGGCCTCCATAGATTTAGAGGTTAATGAACTTCTAAATGAATCAATGACTCTCCCTCATGTGCTAAAAGCACTCCAGAAGCCACTGTTGATACTTGAATAGCAAAAACATCTTTGGCAAGTGAAGAGAGAACTGAATACTGGAGGCTGCATTTTTCCACCATTGCAATATATCAAAGGATTTGTATCTCTGTATCAACTCTTCAGCAGCAAGGTCGTCACCTTTTTTTTTTTATCCTTAATGGCTAACAAAGGATCTTTCATAAATGCATCAACCTCATGCTCTAGTGTTGCCTCATCAGTTTCCGTGACATGTTTTGTCCAATCAATAACATACTTCAAGTTGTTGGTGGCTATATTAACCCTACTCCCAACATTTTAATCATTTTCCTTCCTTTTTTTGAATCTTCATGTTGTTGTTGTTGATGCTACTCATCGGTTCTACACTTCTTTTCTTCAAACTTTTATCATTTTTCTCACTATACTCTTCAAACAATTCAAACATTAGTGCTTTGATCTATCTTTCCTTCTTCTCAACCTTATAATCACTCCACATCAACTCAACAGACAATAAGTTAGTGACATGCTTCTTCTTAGACCTTTGATCTATCACAATTCCCACGAAATTAAAAGGTTCAGATCCTTCAGTTGGCCAAAATATTTGTTATACTTGGTTTTCATGAGTGGTGTCAACCATTAATTTATGAATTGCAGTAAGGGGACGCATATTGATTTGTTGTTCATAGCTTCTTCAATGTTAACAATATCATGGAAGATAGTGTGAATGGTTGGGTGATTAGAGGCACTTACCGAAGTGTGACATCATAAAAAATATTGAAGAAAGCTTATAAAATGTTTACATGCATCCCAGTCTGAATCCCTTGGTGGCCCATTTTTTTTTTTTTGTCCTTTTCATGAACAATTACATTTCCATCCTCATCAATCTCATCATCAGACTCATTAAAGTATGCAAGATATGGGTTGTCCACCTCTTGTTCCGTTCTTTTGAATGCTCTTTGAGTTTCAAGGCAGAATCCAACATCAAATATGTTGAATTCCATCTTGTTGGCACATCTATGCACATCAATCCCTTATAATCAGTTTTTTCCTTAACCACAACCTTCTTAAAAAGGGTCAACCTAGATGGTGAGCTTCTTACAAACTTCACAACATTTCTAATTGCTAAAATGGTAGAGTTCAGCTTTTTAAGACCACTGTCAACAACTAAGTTTGTAATGTGTGCCATACATCCATGTGCATATGTTTCTCCTCCAAAATCAAAAGTGAATCCATACAATCATTTAGCATTTCAACCAACCTCTAAAGCCAACTTATTGGCAGAAGCATTGTCCACTGTAACAGTCAAAACTTTATCAATTTTCTAATCAACTAGACATTGTTCAATTAAGTTGGCTATAGTAACACAGAAATTCAACACCCTTTTATGAATTTTCCATTTTGAATCAACAAAATGGGCAATTAAAACCATATAGTTGTTGTTTTGGACTTTGGTCCAAGTATAAGTGGTTAAACAAACTCTTTGGGAAACATGATCTTTTTTTTTAGTTGTTTTTTATTAGCTTTATACATATCCAAAAAAGCTCTTACCAGAGTTCTCCTAGATGGGTCATTAAATAATGACATTCATGTGGCACAAAACTTCTTAAACCCCTTTTTTTCCACAAAAAATAAATGATAATTTATCAAGAACTACCATTTCCACACAAGCCTCCATTGTCTGTTTTTTTTTTATTTTTTTTTTTTATTTTTATCAAAACCTCTACAAGCAAGTTGGTTATAATCACCATTATCCCATGTCATAACTTTTTGCTTGCTTAAATCAGTATTGACATACAATTTGCATTTCTTAGGTATATGTTTGTTAGGTCCCACAGTCCTATTTGGTCCACTCTCTGCAGCAAAATCAACCCGTCCCTTTGGACATATTTGCATTTAGCCCTCTCTTTATATTCAAAGACATCCTCAATCAACCCTGACTCTAGATTCTTAAATTTCCTAACATTTCTAACCCAATAAGTTGTTAAAATGTTCCCAAATTGAGGACCTATAAACCCTAGCCGTCATACCTGGTGGAAGCTCATTGAGAATATTTGGCATAGTTTGTATGTTTACGGGCTACACCACCACATGCATGGGATTTGAAGCACTGCTTGGTGTTGGTGGAGTTTTCAATGTCTGTGAGTGCCTCCAAGCTGCATGAATTTCCATGGTTTTTGGGAATTAGGGTTCTTGATTTTGTGAATTGGGATTTTAGCACAAAACAATAGACTTTAATTTAGGGTTTTTGTTCTCAATTTGAGAACTGAAATTGAAAAATGGTGATGGGGATTTGCCAATTTGATTTGAGAATTTGGTTGAGACTTGAGAATGAGAAATAGAGACAGAGAATGTGAAATTCAGAAATTGTGAAACTGAAAAGTCAACTTTACAGTTCACTCATAATCTTTTATCTCTCCTGCGAGTACTATTTGGGCCAAACAAATACAATCAATATAGGTAACCATTGCCTAGTTTTTTAATTTTTTTGGGCCAAGCAAAGGATTGGAATTTTATATATTACAAAAAACAAATACAAAGGCAGAAAAGCTGAATAGCTTGAACTAGTTAAATGAAGTTTAATAATTATTTACTATATTACGAATATTAATATAATAATAGTATATTATATATATATTTTGTGCAAACTAATTAAAATATATTTTGTGCAAACTAATTAAGCGGGACAAATTGGACTGTTCGTGACAAAAATTTTCAAACCGATACCGACATTGTTTAAAAGGGTCTAAGACTGGGAACAGGACGAAAATAAAAGAAACATTTTGGAACCTTATTTTTTGGAAGGGGACCATATCGGTCCATTTTGCCACCGGAAAATTTGGTTTTTTTGCCCACCTCTAAGTGTTACTGGTTTTTTGTTGTGGACGATTTTGGTTATCTGTTTGGCATTTTCCAAATTCAACACTAGTTTTGGACTAGGGTTCCTTTTGCACTCTTCTACGTTGCTCGTTTAGAAGCATAATTCATTACATTGTGGCTCGTCGCTGCCCGCGACACATTGCTACTCATGTCCGTCCTCCCATCCCGGAGGAACATCATCCTTCATTGCTCGTATTCATATCTCTATGAATATATATATCCCCGACGCTCATTCGACAACCAATAAACTTGGTGTGCCCAACCACCAATGACCACTGCACGCGGCAGACCACCGGCGGCACCAGGCACACATTGACGAGGCGAGGTGGCACCAACCACCGACCACAGTTACCAGCATGCAACACCTGCAAACGACACCCAACGACCGCGCAGGTAGCACACGCGACACCCGACGACCGCACAAGCAGTACGTGCGACACCCGACGAAGCAATAGGAAACACGAGCGACTTCAGCGATGATAGCACGCAACGACCGAACCCCCTCTAAGACTCCTCAGTGATGCTTTGTGACTAGAGGGCTGCATGGGTGACTTGATGAGGACAGTGCACGCAGGTGAACGTGGGCTAGAGGATGCGATTCATAGCTGTTTGTCCAATCCCATAGGCTATGTAATCGTCTCAGAGTCATAAAACTTTGAAACGTAAGTCCCCAATCCTAACTATAGATTTCGTTGGGTTAGGATTTAATTTGATTGGATTTGGATGTGCACTTAGACCGATATTCTTCGTAGAACCTAACACCTCGACCACCGCGGACGACCGCATGCGGTAGCGTATTCGATGACATTTAGCGTGCGGCCCGATGAGCCCAGACGATAGCGCATGCAGCAGGCGATCCCTAGTGAGTCACATGGCCAAACTAGGCAACCAACATCAAAGGCTCGGCGATCCACGCGATGCGACCCTACGATCCACGACAACGACTCGATGATGTTTGGCGTACACGAAAAGACAAGGCGACGAAAAGTTTTGTGTGAAGAACATCTCAAAACCATTCGTCCAGCCCCGTAGGCTGTAAAGTTTCTTTAGAGTCGACTAAATTTTAAACCGCAAGTTCCTACCCTTAGATATAGATTATGTTGCGCTATGATTTTTTTTATTCAGATGTGCACATTGGTCGATGTTCTTAATAAAATCCAACATAACTAAAGTCTCGGTGACTACCAATTCTTAACCGTAATTGTGAGAACCAGGTTTGGTTCAATATATCCTGTAGCTCGGGTAATGCCATTATCTACATGATTCCTATTTGTTGGCACTAGGGCATCGTGTCTTGGTAATCCAGATTGACGACACTAGTAGAAAAAAACACTTTTCACATCGGGTGTTCACATTAGTTTTTTCAAAACCCATGCATAAAATAATTTTCACATCAGGTGTGACATCGGTTTTTAAAAAGCCAATGTAAATTGTCATCCGGCGCATCGGTTCTTACAAAACTGATGTGAACAATTTGGTAGGCAACATTGTTTACATCTGTTCTATGTATAACCGATGTAAAAAATATAATATACAACATCAGTTTAGGAAAATCGATGTATGAGCCCGTGCATAGGCATCCGTTTCAACACAACCGATGTACGGTTTATATAAGATGCATCGGCCCAAAAAAAACCTATGTAAAGGTGGCCCAAAAAAGTGATATGCATCAGTTTTATTTATGTAAAGTTGGCCCAAAAGTGATGTCCAAAAAATAAATTTTAAAGCCTGCCAAATCGATCTCTTTTATCAATCTTTCTCAAAACTGATTTCTGTAAAACCCTCCACCGTACCGTCACGCAGCTTCTCATCGTCCTCGCATCTTCACGGCCCTCTGTCGACAAGCCCGGCGCACCTTCACGGCCTTCTCATCGTCCCCGCACCTTCTTCGGGCCATCCACAATTTTTTGACCGCGAGCCCGAGTGACCTCCTTCGAGCGACCGCCTGCCGTCATCCGTCGACCGCCCGCCGTTGTCCGCCGACCGCCGCTTGCCGTTCTTTGGTAAGACGTATACTGCCTTACAATCTTTTTTCAATTTTCACCTCCTGAGGTCTCTCATAATTACACTGCTCAATGAGTCCATGGCCGCGAGTCATAGTTTTTTCTCTCCCCCTCTTTTTTCTTTTAATTCATGCATGATTTTGGTGAATCTGTACTTTTTAGTTGTCCGTCTATGTAATTTCTTGTATCTTATATTTTTGTTGTCTTGGTCCAGAGGTAACAAGATGAGTCTATGAATTTTAAAGATTATATTAATGTATTGAGCTCTAGATTTTCTAATATGTATCATGCAATTAGTCCATTTCTGTGAAAAATTTTGAATAAAAAAAGTATTATCACTTGTATTTACATTGGTGTGAAAAATGATCAAATCTGATGAGTAGCTCAGAAAATATTTAATTGGATTTTGTTGTTTAGCTTTTTGACCATATTACAGTTTCTTATGATACATGAGAAATTGCAAAAATGTACAATCAAACAGACATCATGTATAGTTTACCTGAGCATTGATTTCTTGAGTTGTGTTTGTGTAGACACTTGAACTATCTGCAGTTGCTTTTTTCTACCTTTATATGGTTGATCTAATGCTGTACACATACAGAGTGAACTGATAAAAATACTTAGAATTTATATAGATGATAATTAATATCAAACACCACCAAAAATATCAAGTTACAATACAATATTGAAATTCTTTATAAGATCTAACTTAAAAAGTCTCAGTAAGTATCATTTCATGCTGTCCAATAGAAAAAAAAAGGAAAAAAAAAGCGATGGCACGGTGAGTTATTAGAGTAAGTCGAAGGAAAATTAACTGGAAATTTGTTCGGCCATGGTGTTTATTACCTTCTTGCCCCTGATTCTTGTGATGCCTCTCTCGAGGCGGCTTTCGACCTGCTTCAGTTCTTTGACATTTAGAGAGCTTAGCCCGTCACCCATAAGATGCCTATTGGATGTGAAAAGAGTGTTCAGTATATGTGATTAGTGATCTTTTCATAATCCAACATTTTTTCCCTTTTTATGTGCATGAGTTAAGTTTTTATTACATCATATGACTTCTATTGTTTATGTTTTAACTAACCAAGCTTAAAAAATTATTATCTTAAAAGTTCAAACAAATTTCAACTTTGCTTGTTTTAAATTGTTTTGAAATAAAACACACAAACCTACCAAATGCATACAAAATGTGGTCTCCTATAAGTTATTATGAAGTTTAAGTGGTTACGTGTTTGAGTTTTGGAGCATTTGTATTTGCTGATGTAGCTTCTTGGACTCTTGGTAAAACTGCATTCAGTCCATAAATTAAAAAAAAAATAAAAATAAAAAAACAATATAACTTTTGTATTTACATTGCTGTGATAATTTATCTTTCACATCTTAGTTCTTAGAATCTGAGTAGCTCAGAAAATATTTATTAGGATTTTACAGCTTGTTTTTTTCTAGCAATAAAACATAATTTTCTAAGACATGCACATGAGTCATTGCAAAATGTACAATCAATTACACATCATGTATAGCTTACTTGAGCATTGATTTCTTGAGTTGTGTAGACATTTGAACTATCTGCAGTTGCTTTTTTGTACCTTTCTATGGTTGATCTAATGTTGTACACATGGAGAGTGAACTGATAAAACTACTAAGAATTTATAAATGGTAAATAACTTCAAACATACCAAAAATATATCTGTGGGATAAAATTATTAATTTAGTCATATCAAGTCACAATACAATTCTAACTAAAAAGTTTACTCATATTTTAGAATTGTTAATTGCCACTTGAAGTTTGTACTTTGTTTCACAAACTAGTGCCCTCCAATGGGGCTCCATTTTGGTACTTCAAGAACTCATAAGGATTATCGTATCAAACGTTGATTTAATCCGTACGATAATAAGTACGATAATAAGGTTGAGTGATGCTATTTAAAGAATAAAAGATATTAATCAGAAGCTTTAATAATTAATGGACGTGCTAAATTCTAAAAACGAAGAGTTATATTGAGTCTAATAGAAGTCCTGATTTATTTCAGGATAAGACGAGAGTGCAATATTAGTTCTCTAGTTTAGTGAATTAATATTTATGGGTTAAATTGTATTATGGGCTAAACATAAGAATTTGGGCTTATAGGGAGTCCAAACTCTATACCTACTAGGATATCCCAAATATGGCCCAAGGACCTCTATAAATAGAGGGGCTTCAATAAATTCCAACCCCAAGAAGAGTGAGACAAGCGTCAGCTACCACCAGGTAACGTGAACAACGTGAACAACTCTGGCTCTAGGGGTATGACAAGACGTGAAGCAACCCGCTCTTAGCATGACTTGGAGGATCGTTGTCCATATGGCGTCATGACGTGGGTCGAAATACAAACTAGTAGATTGCCTTGACGAATCAACGCCTCCGATGATAAGGTTATCCTTTGACCATTCTATAGGAGCATGTTTAGGATAATTCAAATCATGTATGTATGTGTTTGTATTCGATAATGATTCGGGGGGACGGAATGCCCCCATCGGCATGCTCTAACAACCCCACCGACTGCAGTCGTGGACAAGGAGTGCGTGCGATCGCCATGCGCATGTGCATGCGGTGTCGCACACTGCCCATTGACGGTCTCCGAGCGATAGGACCGCCGTGTCAAGGATCGCCGGTCGTCGAAAATGAAATAAAAATTTAAATATTCTCGATTCTACGACCCACGTATGAGCCGTACATCATGATATAATAAAACAGTAAACTATACGACGTCCCGTCGTGCATCTAAAATTATGACAATTATTCACAAAAAATGAAAAAATAGAACAAAAATTCTCGACATGTTTGAGACTTTAAAAACACATATATGAACATAAACACATACATATAGACCATAATACTCGGAATAATAGAATTCATGCAACAACAAGTTATTTGCAATTCTAATCTACTATGCGTTGTGCCCGTACACAACTAATATGCACAAAAATCGAACTATTATATTTAACAATTTTTATTTTTATTTTTATTTTTTTATTGTACTAGAAGTCCAATTATCTATCAAAACTAATCTGAAATGGAGGACAAGGAGTCCAACTTATTTTATAATGCGGCCAAAAATGTGGCCCTACATTGCATTTGGTTTTGTGAGACCGCCGCTGTCCTCGGTTCTTAATAGGCAAATCACTCGTTCTGCTCTCTTTTATTTTCATTTTCTTCCTCCGGACAACCGGCCACCGACTGCTGTAGACCACCGTCCTCTGCCGGTAATACTCTATGAATCTGTTGCTAAATTGTTTTTTAGTCCGTGTAGATCCCAAATACCTAAATCATCTCATGAGACGGTGCCGGAAAAGTAGGTAACGGCCTTAACAACGGCGGCTACCCGTACCCAGCCTTGGGACTACCGCAACTCTATGAAACTTGTACCGCGTAAAACCTATTGTTTCTTGAATTGTGTTGGTAGTTTTAAATATTGATTTCGGTGAAAAGTGTGTGTGTAGTTTTGCAGCAATTGCTTCACATGTTATTTTGCTTAATGTTATATTACACACAGATTCTATAAGCTTTCACTCTATATTTTCCCTATATTTCAATATGAACATTCATGTACTTTTGGGTTACAGCACAGCCAAAGGCCCCCTAGATTATTATAAAACACCTAATGAGCTGGCAATTTTGCTGATTGAAATAGCATCAAGTGTGGAGAAATGGGGACTCGAGAAGTCTACGAAGAGAAGCTTCGAAGAGGGAACCTGCACCATGATCCAACCCTGAAACCGGGCCTCGGCTCGGCGCGATGCCCCCGTTGTCTTTCTCTGTTGAACCCAAACAAAGTATGCATCTGTGCATGTCTGTGATATATTATTACGTGTGTTAGCTGTCTGTGTGATGTTTGTTTGGCCAACTGAATTGATGTATACGTTACTTCATTTTTGTGTTAAATTTTGTGAACAGGAAAGTTCGGAATGGAAAGTTGCCCCGGTTTTACACGATGCCATGTCTGTGGTATGTGTGTTTAAGCATTTGAGTTCAATGGTTTTTTAATGGTGTTAGGTCCGTTCTTTGATAGTGATAAATTTAGGTGGCAAGTAACGGACTCCTGTAAAATATTATCCTGCGAAGGGCTTTTGTAATTGTGTTATATTCTCTCAGTTGTTTTAATTAGCTCTTCCCTTTTTGCCTGTTTATTTTAATGAATTGTATTGACCCTACATGATTTGCATTTTTAAAAAGGAATGTTTGGGTTTGAATTCAGTTTGTGTAATTGGTTTCGGAGAATTTTTATGGTAAGTCGAAACATTGAATACTTATAGTTGGTTGATACTTTGGATTATGAACATCTGCTGAAACAACTAAGGAAATGGGTGAAGCCACTCCGACTCAAGAACTTGTACCCTTCAGTTTTCAAGAGCAATTTTTCAGTGGAATCGTGATTCTATGTTGGAGATCATTATGCAACCATATATAATATTTATGCTTTCTGAGTTTTGTATGCGGATGGTTTCACATTTATTTCCCTCTTCTCTTTAGATTATGATGTGAATCCTGAGTGCATATCCAAATAATTATCATCCCAAACTTGGTATTGGTGGAAAACGTTTTGGAGCACTATGTTGATAACAAAATGATGCTCGAAAACTATATTAAAGCTCTAACAGGTGGATAAGGGTAGTTTTGTAGTGACTGCATAAATATCTTATCAGTTTGTCTTGTTCAATAATTGAATCACGATCAGTACAACATCTACGTTTTACTTTGGTCATATTAGAAAGCTGGATCGGTTTAAAATCATGCATAATTGCAGCTTTAACATGCTGTGCTCTGTTTAACATGCTGAGCTCTATTTAACCTGTCTTGGTTGCCTTTTTGATGAATTTCTCAATTCAGTCATTTATTTAGGTTGTTTAACTTTTAAATGTTGTATTCTCTTAATTCTAACTTTCTCCTTTTTCCAAGTGTTCTGAATAGGGGTGAATTTTAATATCTTATATGTGGATGCTTAAAACTATAAAAAAACATCATTCTTTTTCTCGTTTGATTATTTTCTGATGTATTGATTAGGCTGGATCCGGGATTGGTGGGATGCTTAGTGCAGTTCATGGGTTCAATACAGGTACCTCAAAGGACTCCTTACCATGTTTGTCCAATTTTATTTCTCAGTTCATGTCTAAATTTGTGCACGTCCTTGCAGGAATTCCATATTTCCAAAAGAATGTGAAAGGGCCAAAGTGGCTTCCATTTGTCATTGGGGTGTGAACACAACCTTCTTCGGCTCGATGACTTTTCTTTTGCTTTTATTTTTTGTTCATTTATTTATTTATTTATTTATTTTTTCACTACATATCTCAATTCCGTTTTCATTTGAATTTGGCAGCTTCCTCCCCTGCTTATGTTTTCTGCTGCTAGTGCTGCTTTTGGAGGTATGCATCATCTGCATTTGTTCATTTAAAAACTTGAGCTTTATTCATTTCATAAAACAAGAATCGCCTTAAGTATATTAATTAAAGAAGATGCCAATGCTTACTGCCTAATACAAATGGTTAAACATGCATTAGCTGAAAATCTACAATTGCTAATTTGAGCTTCTATAGCGCATCTTTTTATAATGGAAGGATTTGTTTTTCTCGCTTTTAAATGAACTGTTGATTTTTTAATGTACAGGTTATGCACTTCCAAAGTTCGCTCAACTCACGGTGACATCCTATTTTGCTGCTTCAAGTGCATCTCATTATGGCATTTCATTGCTCACCCGACACATAGAGGAGGACTATATCTCCAGAATTGAACACAAGGAGCTTAGATGAGTGGTTGCAGGTGGGTACAATATAAACTTTTCTACTTGTGACCAATTTTGTCTGCCTTTAAACTTCTACTAAATTAAATCTAATAACTTCTTCCTTTTCGTTTCTTTCTTTTACGAGTAATTTATGCGTGTGCTTACTTAGGGTGGTGTATCCCCTCTGCCACACATACAAAATCTTACTTGCAAATGTATTGCGTGCTCAAAATTTTAACTGTTTCCATACTCAGCTTGTTTAAGTTTCGATAATGCTTGGTACTGGCTATAGTAACCTACCCAAGTTTGTTCAATTCCCATAATCTTTTTCTATGTATTCATGTTATGTTTGATTCTCGTGCTTTCTCCCCTTTCAGTTTCATTTTTTCTTGTGTTTTTCCATATTTGTTATTGTTTTACATGAATACCATCATACTATCCTATTATCTTATCGTTTCAGAATGTATGGATGCTTCACAGTTGAATCCCATTTTTACACATTTTAGCACGGTAACACTGTTCAAACTGTTGACCCCATTTGCAAGCTTTTATAGGGTTGTGGGGGCTTAAATTGGATTGGTGTATGTTCTGGGGCATTGTGCTCTTGAGTTATATATGAAATTGCACCCTTCGTATCTATTTGATCTCTGCTCATTTATTCGTGATTCTCCGCACATTTGTTTGTTTCTATAGGGCACACTTTCATCCCACCAGGTTATAGGCAGAAAGCCCCAACTGTCCACCTTTAGGGACTCAATTCCCTAACGGTGAGGGTGTGGTTGGTTGGCCTGCATAGGCTTTTGAGATCAAGCTGTTGTTTTGCTTGAAACCGAAAAAGCTCATGATATGATGAAGCCCGGTTCTTATTACCATTTTTAGTATTTGCTACCCTATCATTATGCGTTTATCGGTTTTGCCTTTATAGCAAAACCGATGCCTTTATAGCAAAACTGTTGGCTTCATAGTAAAACCGATGCCTTTATACCATCACTTTGTTACTTGAATAATATAACATTACTCCTTAGTCCTTCCTTAAAGAATGCTGCAATGTGCATTTTCCACCCAACGGTAATTCGTTCATCCGTTTTTTTGGCAGAAATGAAAGAAATCCTATGTTTACTGCCTAAACACAAACGTGTATTGATGGATTTGTGACATTTTCACTGTGCCTTTAATTTTTCGCCTCCAATTCAAATTTACTATATTTTTTCCAACATGCTAATATTCCCTTGAGGCTAAAACACAGACCCTCTGTTTATTTTAATTTTCTTTTAACCAAGGATTCTTGGGAGACTAACAAGTAACAACCACAAAATAGTAAAAGAACTAAAAAAAAACTAAAAAACAAAAATAAATTAGTAAAAACAAACTAGCCATAAACTAAAAGTCCTCTCCAATTACCAACCAGATTAGGAAACGCCACCAACTGATCGAGCAAATTGAAGACGGATACACAAGAAAGAACACTACCAAGCTCAAAAATCGAAGTTCAGATTTATTCTCATTTATTTCATTATCTCTTATTCTCATTTGATCCTATTTAAATATATAGTTGCTAGCAATGTGTTAAATAAAACCTCATAAAATTTACCTACGTGATACGTAACTTTCCAAAACTATATCTGTTACATTTTATATTAATTGAGTAATAATTATATTTTTTTTATTGTATCATATAATAATTATTATTAGAATTAATAATTATAAACACTAAATGATATTTGAAAGTTCCATAAACAAAAATTTATATAGTAAAACTTTCTATTCAAGGTATTTATTCTAAAATCAATATTATATTTTTTATATGATTAAGCGAGTGTTTCCTAAATAAATTAAGTTGTTTTAATGTCATAGTAAAATTCCTTAACATTACAAAAGTAATTGTTATAATAAATTTAATATTTTTACCAAAGTAATCAGTCATAATCTCTCAAAATTAAATATATTACAAAATTACATATTATGCAATCAATATAGTGCTTCATATGCAATCAAATAGTTACTTATTGTTTATTTTAACCAATGATCAAATTTTAAAACATAATATCATTATCTAACTTATAATTTTAATATTGTATGCATAAATAAAACTTATAATATTTTACGTTTAAAATTCAATACCATTATCTAATTTATAATACTTTAAAAATTTATGCTACAATATTGGGTGTAAACATCAATTCAAGTAGCAAGTATGTGACTTTAAAAAGGAGATGTATCAGTTATTTTGTGACAAGAAAAATAAAATATCCACAACATAGATTGTTGCAAATCTATATATATATATATATATATATATATGTATATATGTAATTATTGGTCAACTTCAATAAATTTTATTCAGCCAATAATTAATAATAATATTAGTTCATTTAATAAAAATAGGTATTCATTTAATACAAATATGCTCACCACTTAATAAAAATATGTAAATTTTTTACATGTTCCATTTTGGATAGTGCTCATTTATGTAACGATGATCATAATTACAAAATGTGATATACTCATTATATAACTAACAACAAATGACTTATTTTATTATTAACAGATATTGTAATCGGAAATCATGAAACTTTATATGTACACTTTAAAATAATATAATTTATCATGATAACCGAAATAAGTAAACTATTTAAATATTATATATGCAATAATATCTTATTATATATATAATAATTATATTATATCAGTCAGCAGTATCATATTACATTTTATGTAAATAAAGAATTTCCATTAGTATGTACAAACTACAATGTCCAAAACAAGCCATCAATAAACCCCTATAAATATGTCAGCCGAATATTGTCAACCGAACATACACTCGTTTCCCGGCCCTTTAAAATCATTCCTACCGAAATATATAAAGAAAATAAGAATGTCAGGGCGAAGCTTGCTTCTCATCGTGTTCTTTATGCACTACGTTTTTAAGCCGAAAATAATCTCAACGGTAAATGCTGCTGTGCCGATCATAATCAAATGCGACCCAGCTTCGTGCGAGAAAACATGTAAAGCTGCGTATGGGTCGAAACTGCTAAGGTCTTATTGTGATGATGTTCCGATCTTGGGTGGACAAGTTTGCGTATGCGTGCATTCATCTCTATCGGCCAAGGGAAAACCTATCATCACTTATTTCTAGTTACCAGTAGACGCGATATATATAATGTTGAATTTTGGTTAATTTCAGTCATTTTTCTTTTGTCAATCGAATTCCTCAAAACATTTGCTTTTCATTCGAACGTCTTCAGTTAAATGAGAATGCAGGTGATTGTAGTATTTATAATCTGGGGACTTAAACGAGAAGATAATTATCCACATGAGATAGCGCACCGGATTTTATAACTCCAACGAATTATATTAGATTTGAGAACCAAGTATAATTTTAAGGTATGATATCTTAGTCTTAAGGTTTATGAAGGATGCAATGATCAAAACTCTTCCAGCTTAACCAGTGGTCTCGTGTTCGAACCCTGGGAATGCAGCAGTGTTAAAACTCTTGAGGGAGAGCTTTGCCGCCCTTGTGGTCCTACCCGGCTCGATTCCGGATTAGTCGATTCCCCTGTGGATCCGAAAACCGTCAGGTGTCTGTACCAAAAAAAAAAATCAGATGTAATGCGCATTAAAATGGTAAGATGTTAAATATGTAATCTTCTGGAGTTAAACACACCACTTACTCCACCTGAAGACCATCCTAGGTTGCTACTAGTTCAAATCCACAGTCCAAATGCAAGGACAAAGGTCGAAGATCTAAGATTCAAGTCTAAGGCCAAATGACGTAGCGAAAGCGTAAGGAAAATGATAAAACAAGAGAAAGACTCTCAAATATCTTTATTAATCAAGTTCATCCCCTTGAAACATAAGAGAATAAGTGTCTTTAAGTAGAACTCCTAAAAAGCTCTAATCTCATCTAATAAGTAAAAGATAATTAAATATATTTCCTACCATATAGAACACTAGAACAATTAAATAACTTTGCTAACAAATATAGGACTAAAATACTAATAATAAATAAAAGAAATAAATAATTAATGGAAGATCCTAAAGATCATGCTTGTCCTCATCTCCATCATCCCTCCCCCCCCCTCGAAAAGGATTCGCCCTTGAATCCGACACAATCTCGTCTCTACAGCATTTGTGCCCAACCTCTTCCAATCAACATCCAACTGATCTAGAGCATTAATTCTTTTAATTTTGATAGCAGGAACATATTCCATCACAAGAACATATGGGGTTGTGTATTCCCAATATATATTTTGTACTTGGACATTCAATCCGTATCGTTGAAATTGTTAGCAAAATGCTCAATAGTAGTAGCTTCCTTGTAGTCAATTTACTCGTCAAAAGAAGCAAATTCTCATATTCGGTCGAACCGTCATCATGAAAGAAAGGTGGACCCTCATTTGCTGTCAATCTCTCGCCATAAAAAAAAGGCGGGCCTTCATATTCGGTCGACCTCTCGTCATAAAAAAAGAGACGGACCTTCATATTCAGTCGATTTCTTGTCATCTAGGAGAATCTTGAGATCTCAACTGGAAAGAAGCCTCCCATCGCCTATTGCCGGCGAAGTAGTCCTCGTCCCGTGCCGCCATATTACCAAAAGGACGTATTTCGAATATGGTGACGTTAAAGTCACTGTCACCGACAAACGATTGAGGTGATCGAGAGCGGGGCGCCCCGCGTGTGCCCCAACTGCGTCTACGTTCCTTCCCCGGCAACCGCCACTTCCTGCGTCTGGCGCGCGGTTTGTTTGCTTGCCATGAAAGCAGTACGTAGACCCAAATTGGATGTCCTTGATCCCCCAGCAATTTGACAACCCACCACATCAAATTTGCGACGAAAGCCCACAGCTAGACATGGCCACGGGACGAACCGGCCCATGGCCCGACCCGCGAACCGGCCCCGGCCCGGCCAGAACCGGCCTCCTAAGGGCCGGTTCGTTGAACCAGAACCGTAGGGCCGATGTTCGGTCCCGGTTCTATTTTTTTTTTGTCCCGTCGGGCCGGGCCGGGACAAATTCTGTGTTTTTCTTGAAGGCTGTACCGGCCCGTGAACCGTCGGGCCGGTTCTATGAACCGGCCCTAGCGGGCCGGTCGCAGTCCGGGTGTTGGAGGGCCCGTGGCCCGACGGGACGGGCCGGGCCGGTCTTTGGCCCGGCATCTGGTCACGTCTACCCACAGTCAGATCAACAAATTGTCGACCTAAAGCGTCGATGGCAACATCACGCCTTTTGTTTGCAACATCGATCCTTTTCGACGGCATCGTGAATCGTCTTATATATTGTATAGAAAATTCTCTGTATTGAAATCTTAAATCCCTCCCTATATATTAATTCAAAACGTGTTGAGCCTAGGTGGCAGATTCTCACGCTTCGGATGCTGACATGACGAAAATCTATGCTTCGTGATGTTGTTTTTATATTATTTCTGCTCTGGAATTAGGTTTGGTATTAGACATAAATAACTTTACACATATATTCATTAACTAAACACCCATGTTGTACATTGGTATTAGTACTAGTATCAGTTAAAAGTAAATAATGTAATAATTCAATTATAAGTTAGATGCTTATTATAAATGAAATTTTATTTTAACATTATTTTTATATACAAATGTATAATATTTTTTGTGTAATATGTGCATGTGCAGTGGATCATTAGTTTTATTGAATAGAGTCAACTAATCAAACAAATCATTGAGGGGGAAGAGAGAGTTTGGTAACGTTAATGAATTCACTTAATGTTCCAACACATTAAAATCAAATGATACATCTTATGAAAGAATAGTGAAAGAGGACGGGGCCTTCTAAGAATAAACTTCAGTGTGCTAAGGTCTCTTCATCTAACCAGTCTCTAAACTTATCCCAGAAGAGAGACAGACCAAGTGGTAAAG
Source organism: Striga hermonthica (assembly GCA_902706635.1). Taxonomy (NCBI): domain Eukaryota; kingdom Viridiplantae; phylum Streptophyta; class Magnoliopsida; order Lamiales; family Orobanchaceae; genus Striga; species Striga hermonthica. The sequence goes on along the minus strand of CACSLK010034050.1, from coordinate 4,662,587 downwards.
ATCTTATTACGATGGACGATCCCCAAGGAGGCACTGCAATTTCTGGTAAAAAACCTAAACTTTCTCTGGAAAAGGTCGAGTTGGCCAACCTTAATGGGCCAACAGGTGACAAATGAGAGTGCTGGTGTGGAATTGTAGAGGTTTGGGTGGACCCTCTACAATTCCCCAGCTTAAGGAGTCCCTAAGGACCCATCGCCCTACTTTTTCTTTTTTGTCTGAAACTAAAAATTCCGTAGCTTTTGTAAATACTGTTTGTCTTAGCCTTAAATGTGAAGATAGATGGAAGTCAGTTAATCCTATTGGGCGCTCTGGAGGTCTGCTCCTGTTTTGGAATCTTGATGTGAATATTATCCAAATTATATGTCATGACTTTTGCATTGAAGTTGAATTTACTACTCAGCAAGATTAGAGAAGCACCTGGTTTATTTTGGTTTATATGAGCTCTATTAAGAGTGTTAGAGAATCCCAGTGGGCTCAGCTCTTGGATATGCAGAGGAATTGGGGGTCTCATTGGTTTTGTGCAGGTGACTGGAATGATCTGTGTTCCAGTGATGAGAAACATGGTGGTACTCTTAGAAACCTTCAGAGCTGTTCTGGTTTCAACTCCTTCATTCATGATATGGGTATGAGTGAGATCAACTGGAAAGGCTACAAGTATACTTGGGCTAATAATAGAGTCAATGAAGGGCTGGTGGAAGAAAAACTTGACAGAGCTTTCTGCTCCTTAGATTGGCTCTCTTCTCATCCCCACTCTTTTGTAGAAAACATCTTCAGAAGCTCCTCGGACCATAGCATGTTGATCATCAACTCTGACCCCCATTCTGTGAAGATCAAGAGCAGATTTAAATTTGACAAAGGTGGCTATCTAAAGATGGAGTGCAAGAAATTGTGGAAGAAGCTTGGGCTAACCCAATGGAGGGAACTCCAATGTTTCAAGTGAAAGAAAAGATTAAGGCTACTAGGAAGGCTCTCCTGGTTTGGAGCATGTCCCACAACTCTGAAAACCAGAAAAAGATCAAATCCCTCAATGCAGCCACGGAATCTATCAGAGCAGCTGATGGTGATAGAGACTGGGACACTTGGCACTCCATTGCATCCCAGCTTAACAAAGCCTATCTCAAAGAAGAATCTTTCTGGAGACAGAAATCAAGGCAATTATGGCTCAAAGAAGGAGACAAGAACACGAAGTTCTTTCATGCATTCACTACCCATAGAAGGAAACTTAATGCAATTTCTAGACTTGTGGATGAGGCTGGCAGAGTCTATGAATCACCTCAAGAGATACAGAATTGTGTTTGCCATTTCTATGACAGGCTATATACTTTAGAAGGCTCATCTTGTACTGCTGATTTTCTGAATCTTATCCCCACTTCCATCTCTGACCAGCAGAATTTAAACCTCATTTCTGAGGTCCATGAAGATGAAATTTGTGAAGTCCTCTTCAGTATGAGCCCTGAAAAATCTCCCGGTGAAGATGGGATGACTTGTCTGTTCTATCAGTACTTCTGGCAGGTCCTCAAAGATGACATTTGTGCTGCAATTAAAAGCTTCTTCCAATCTGGAAGAATGCTCAGGTATTGGAACCACACTGTGGTGACCCTGATCCCCAAATGTCTTCATCCCACATCTTTAAGCAATTTCAGGCCTATTAGCCTTTGTGGTGTGGTTTACAAGTTAATCTCCAAGATATTGGCCAACAGAATTAAACCCTGCTTGCACTCTTGCATCTCAGACTCTCAGTCTGCTTTTATCCCAGGCAGACTTCTCATGGATAATGTGGTGATTGCCCAGGAGGTTTTCCATTTCCTCAACAGGCATAGGTCAGGTAAAAATTGCTTCATGGCTATCAAGCTGGACTTACTTAAGGCCTTTGACAGATTAGAATGGGGAAGTGTGAAAAAAGTTATGAGTAAAATGGGATTTCACCCTAAATTTGTCAGTTGGGTCATGGGATGTATTACTACTCCTACTTATTCTTTCAACATTAATGGCAATGTCACAGGATTTGTAGAACCTTCTAGAGGTATCAGACAGGGGGACCCTCTGTCCCCCTACCTCTTTATAATTGTTGTTGAAGTTTTCTCCTCTCTTTTGCTATCTGATAATGGGCTGGGTGGTTTGAGAGGTCTCAGAATCTCTAAAGGAGGCCCTACACTCACCCATCTGCTATTTGCAGATGCTACTCTTATTTTCTGCAAAGCTGACTGTAATCAGGCATTCCAACTCATGGATATTCTTGACAAGTACCAAGCATTCTCGGGTCAGAAAGTCAATTGGAGTAAGTCCTCAATCTTTTTTAGCAAAAACACTCAGCCTCAGGTGAAGGGGAGTATCTGCTCTGTCTTGAACAACATTACTGCTCAAAGCTCCACTAAATACCTGGGCCTCCCTTTAGGGATTGGGCAATCCAAGATCCAAACTTTCTCTTATGTCACTGAAGCTGTCAGAGGCAGAATCCAAAGCTGGAAAAACAAGTATCTAACACCTGCTGGTAAAGAAACTCTAATCAAAGCTGTGCTTAATGATTTACCAGTTTTTGTTATGAGTTGCTTCAAGCTTCCTGTTGCTATCTGTAAAGAAGTTGCTAGGATTTGTGCTCAATTTTGGTGGAGCAAGGGACTTAATCAAGACTCTGGCATTCCTTGGGTTGCTTGGCAAAAAATAACAACTGCTAAGGAGATGGGAGGACTTGGCTTCCAAGATATCCAATTATTTAATGAGGCAATGATCATGAAGCAACTCTGGAGACTTGTCTCTAATCCTGACTCTCTGGTTGGCAAAGTTTTAAAAGCAAGGTACTACCCCACAACATCTTTCTTTGAAGCTAAAAGCAGAACATGTGGGTCATGGGTGTGGAATTGCTGGATGGTGGTTAAGAAAAAGTTTGATCTTAATCTAAAAGTCAATCTGCACAGTGGTTTGAATACTCTTATTCTGGGATATCCATGGATTAAATCCCTTGATAACAAGAAAATTTCTTTTAAGGAGGGAATACATTCAGAATGCACCTTTGTTAATGAAACTAACCACTGATGGGAAACATTGGAACTCTGATCTGATAAATGCTCTGTTTGATAGAGATGTTGCAGCTGCCATTTTGAAGTTGAATAGCCTCAATCCTGACAAATCTGATGGTTGGTTATGGCACAAAGCAAAGCAGGGATCTTTCACAGTAGCTTCAGCTTACTCTTACCTCTCTTCCATCAAATTACAGCTACTGGACTACCCTGAAAGCAGCAACTCTGGTGTTAGGGACATTAAAGTCAGGGAGAGAACTTGGAGACTCAAGGTCAGTGGAAAACTTAAGCATTTCATCTGGAGATGCTTCTCAAAGGCTTTGCCTGTTTCCACTAATTTGCTTAAGAAAGGTGTCCAGATTGATCCTATTTGTGCTGTGTGTGGAGAAGATGTTGAAACCATAGACCATATTCTTTTGCAATGCAGTAAAGCTCAGAAGGTCTGGAGATTAGCACCAATCCAATGGGAGTCTTTACCCTCTTCTTCACTTACCTTTGCAGACTGGTGGTGGAACATCTGCAGCCTCAACCATAGAGCCATTAATGAAGACAGAATTCAATTGTCAACATACATTCTATGGTGGTTGTGGAAAAGCCGCAACCTTTGGATCTTTCAGAAACCACAACTCTCTGAACTTTGTATCTTGAAGCAGGCTGTCAGAGATTGGACTGAATTCCAATCTGCTTAAATTATTGGTCCACCTGAGGATGTAGAGAGGTGCTAGGCAGGGATGCAGTTTCACTTCTCTCCTTTCTCTTATCTGCTTTTTTTGGCTAAGTCTAGGACTTCAGCTCTTTGCTGCCTTTGGCTTAGTTGTTTTATTGCATTTAGGCCTCGTCTGTGAGGTCTCCCATATCATGCGATGTATTTGATTTGAACAATGTGTATTTGGATTTTTATCCTTGTTTAATGAGTATCCTATCGTTTTGTTAAAAAAAAAAGAAACAATATTGCAGGTTAAATTATAAGCATCACTTTGAAAACTGTAAACTCTAAAGGCCTCTTCTCATCTCCAACATTCACTGCTGTTTTGCTCTAAATTGGCTCTCAAATTGATCAATTGAAAAACAAAATAATAATAATAACAAAAAATAAAAATAAAAAATAAAAAAATTACTATACATAATATCATGAATCAGTTATATGTTGTATATTTACTCCATCCTTCTGTTCATCAGCTAGCTTCCAAGATCTTTTCTTTTTCATTTTTTTCATTTTCTTTTTTCACTCTTAGCTGTTATTGATTGAATCAGTAGATACCGATTTCGACGCATCTAAATGGTTAAGTCGACATGTCCCAAGAAGAACTTCCGGCAGCTCCTCTGCCGTGTTTCCCTGAAATAGAAAAAGAACAAAAAAAAAAAAAAAATGACATTTAGTTAGGAGAGAAAACAAATTGTTCAGAGCCCAACTTCAAAATTCAAATAACATTCCTTCTCAAACTTATTAGTCCGAACCAGTTTTAACTAACAGATAAGCCGAGCAACAAGTAATCTGTTTCGTCTTTGAGCCCTATTCAAACTATATACGTTAACTGGTCGAATCAGTGGGTTGAACTAATTGGACTTGTCTTATTTTATTATATTTTTCAATTATATATAGTATTTTTAAATAATAATTTATATACATTTCACATCATTAATTCAATATTCTGACAATTTAAGGTATTCAAATGCGAATATAATGATATATATTCAAAATCGACGAAGGTCGTTAACGTTGATTTTTTTTTTTTTTTT
>CACSLK010034050.1:4625355-4638284 GCA_902706635.1 Striga hermonthica | reverse complement strand
AAGCAAATAAACATATATGCAATGCAATCAACTATCACCTCCAACATTCAACCCGCAACTCTATATCATCATCACGAGGCTAATCAATAAAATCGATCAAGGCTCAAAGGGTAACTAGTGACTGTTATTCACGAAAATAAAAAGGAAAAGGGTAATACAAGAAATGCCTCAATCATATTCATGTTTCACAAATTTAATCGAGTTATTTCAAAGCAGTCTCAAGGCAAATTCTACTTGACAAGATTCCGACCAATATCACACAAGAAACAAAATAGGCTCAAACCTCACAAGGTAAATATGTTCCTCAAAATAACCAAGCCAATTAATCAAAATGCATTACTCGATCACATCATCACTACTTCTCAAATTCAACCAACAGTTATCAATCAGTCTTACAATTCACCATAATCCAAGTTCAGAAACAAATAGAAACCTAAATCTAGGCTGGTCCACCACGCAAAAGAAAGAAATAAAACAACCTAAAAAGAGAAACTAGACCTGGTCAACCAAATAGCCACATAAAACATGCAAAAACTCCCCCACACTTAAAATCAGACAATGTCCCCATTGTCGACTCTCGGCGAAGGGAAGTTGTACTACATAATCAACTGACTCAACAAATAAAAGAGAAGACGAAAAGAACAAATAAAAATAAAAAGAGAAAAGAAAAGAAAAGCTGACCAACACAGTGACAAGTCACTGTGGTTCTGGACTAGGAGGAGGAGGAGGATAGGGCTGGCCGGCGCCAGAACCAAACTGAGCATCCCACCAGGCTGGTAACCATTTGGAATATGAAGCTCACTTGGGCAATTCATCGAACACCTTGTGGGCACGAAAGTGAATTCGGAAGCTGTGAAAGTTGGAAGTGGAGCTATGATGATGTGCCGGAAAAAGAACCACTGGCCGTGGTCGGAGCTGAAGGAGCTTCCTGCCCGGCGATGAAGGACGTCGGCGAGAGGGTCGCTAGACGGAGACAAGGCGAACTCCGGCGAAATCGAGGAGAAACAGACCTAGGGTTGGTGAATTTCGCGTGGTGGAAGGGCGGCGCTGAGAGGGAACTGGAATGGAGAGGATGCCGGCGAGGTCGACGGTGATCAGAGATGCGGACGCGGTGGTCGTAATTTGCTGGAGGTGACGGTTGCTTCGAACGAGAGAGAGATTGGGGGTCGCGAGGTTACTGGCTGTAATTCTGCATTTGTCGTCGCACGAGAGAGAGATATAATCCTGCACAGTAAAATCACGATTTTAATCCAATAAGTAGCAGGTAAGTCGCGACGTCCGGTCGCGAGTCACAACATCCGGTCGCAACAATGGTCGCGAGTCGCGAGATTTCCGCGACTCGCGAATCAAACTGAGGCCGATATAAAAAAATGCGTGGGGCAACTCGCGACATGTGTCGCGAGTCGCGAACTCTCAAGTCGCGAGTCGCGAACTCTCAAGTCGTGAGTCGCGAACTCTCAAGTCGCGAGTCGCGACTTTTTGCTCGCGAGTCGCGGGTCGAACAGAGAGTTCGCCCAAATTTTCAAAGGGCAGGTCGCGACTCGCGACATATCTCGCGAGTCGCGAATAATAATAATAATTTTTTTTTTTATAAAATAACTGAAATAGAAAGAAAAGCAAGATAAAAATACCAAATTACCTGAATAATTACCAAAAAGAAAAGCAAGAAATAGAACAAAAGGCAAAAAGAAAAAGGGAGAGATACAATTGTACAGAGCACAGTGACTAGACTAGTCACTGTGAGTTCGGTGGTGCACGCGGAGGGTCGAGATAGTCAGGCCCCGAACAGCAACGGGCGTCTGACACATCATATCTTTCGCCTCCAGAGGGACCGGGGCAGCTCCATCGAAACTAGCTGAGGGGTGGCAATGTGTCGGTTGTTATGGACATGGCCCTGCAGTGGCCTCTGCGTGAATCCTCGCTTACACGCTTCCTCAGTAAGTTGGTCCATCTTTCGAAGAAGTGCACCCTCTTCCTCAATCGTCACCTGCGGCTCAGGCTGAGTCCCTCGGTCGGAAATGAAGATGGACTCCCCCAACACGGTCATGCTCGCGGTTCCTTTCTTCACATCAATTACAGTGCTGGTGGTCGCCTAAAGGGTTGCCCGAGAAGGATGGTGTATTGCCTCTCGTCTTCTAACACATCCCCCATGTCTAGCACAACAAAGTCCACGGGGACTATCAGCTTCCCCACTCGAACCAACACATCTTCCACGATACCCTCGGGTTGACGTATCGAGCGGTCGGCTAACTGTAGGCGCATTCGAGTAGGCTTCAAATCACCAAGCCCAAGCTGCCGATAGACTGCGAGTGGCATGAGGTTGATTCCTGCTCCAAGATCGAGCATCCCCGAGGTCTCTTTCTCATTTCCGAAAGCTATGTTGATTACAAAGCCCCCGGGATCTCTCTCTTTCCTTGGCAAGTCGCTATGTAAGATACTTGCCGCCTCGCATACCACCACCTCATCGGCACTCACTAACCGTTTCTTATTCTTAGCCAATTCCTTGAAATGCCTCGCGTAGGCCGGTATCATCCTGTACACATCAGAAGGTGATACATTGTCATTTACCTTTCTCAACATCATGTATAGGTCTCGCATCAGCTGATTGTCCTTCTCTTCCGAGAGTCGGCATGGGTGAAGAAACCTTGGTCTGTATGGACTTGGGGACTTATGCAAAGTTGGCACGGAAGGTGGTGCCGCTGGGGCCTTTTCTATTTTCTCTAACTTCCTCGGATATTCTTCTGCCTCTTGTCCTCCCTCGTCTACCATCGTCTCCTCCAAGTCGGGCGTAATAACGGTCACTGAATTCACATGCTCCGGCTGACTGGGCAACTTCCCCTTGTTCATTTCAGTCTCGAGGACTTCGACCCGTGTGGCCAGTTGGCCTAACTGCGTCTCAATACGCTTGATGGAGGCCTCCTGATTGACACTTCGTTGCTCACTGCTGGCCACAAATTGAAGGATTTTGGCAATGTCGTCTTGGAGGTTCGAACTCGACCCCGCTTCCGGTCCCCTCTGCTGCTGCTGTTGTGGCTGCTGTGGCTGGTAGTTCGGCCGGGGCACAAAGTTGGGCTGAGGTTGTTGCTACATGAAGTTCGGACGGGGTGGCTGAAGGGTGTTGGAGTTGTTTGACCACGAGAAGTGTGGGTGGTTCTGCCATCCTGGATTGTACGTGTTGGAAAATGGGTCATTGACTGGCCGGTTCTGGTATCCCTGTAAGGCACTAGCATCTGCATATTGCTCTCCCGAGTCCTGCTCGAATGATGAGGGGCACACTTCGGATCTATGCCCTGGGACTCCACACGCCCCACATGTATCAACAGCAAATGTATTAACCGGCTGAGATCCTCGTGCGGCAAGCAACCTCATCTGCTCAGTAAGCTCATCTAGCTGTTGGGCCACCATATCATTGCTTGTACCGACCTCGTTCACTACTGCTCACTTGCCTTGAGTGCTCTTTTGTGATGAGTTCGTACTCATCGTCTCAAAAATCTCAAACATCTCCTCGGTTGTCCTTGCTCCGATATCACCTCCTGTCGCGTTGTCGACCATATACTGCAAGTTCTGGTGGAGGGAATCATAGAAGCAGTTCATGAGTAGCCCCGGAGAGAGGTTGTGATGGGGGCACTGCCGTTGGAGATCCTTGAACCGCTCCCAAGCCTCATGAAGAGACTCATTCGGTAATTGAGCAAACGAGACGATCTGCGACTAGAGCTCCTGAGTCTTCTGATGGGAGTAATACCTCCCAATGAACTTTAAGTACACCTCGGTCCATGTAGTGAGAGAGCCGGGTGCAAGTGTTATGAACCAGGCCTTGGCCCGGTCCTTCAGAGTCTCGGGAAAGCACCGCAGCTTCAACTGCTCGTCATTAAGGTCATTGAGAGGGAAAGTGTTGAGGACATTGTAAAATTCTCGGATGAAGTTGAGTGGGTCCTCGCTTGGAAGCCCGTGGAATGCCGGCAGCTGGTTGTAGTGAATCATTTTGAGCTTGTAGTTCCGTGCAGCGTCCGGCAAACGAATGCATGAAGTGACTGGCCCGATAACCGGCTGGGCCAAGGTTCGGAGGGTGTTACGGGGAGCTTGTTGTTGTCATTCACCCATCTCTAGGTTGCTACCTTCGGATGATTTTGGAGAATGTTCGTCTTCCCCGTGCGATTCTAGAGTAAGCTCTTCCAGCAGCTCCCTCAGGCTCTCGTTGACAGATTTGTTGATCGGAGATAGCAGTTTGCGTCCACTCCTGGTACGCATACACAAAGACAAGAAACCGTCACGAGCACCAGATAAACAAAGAAGAAAAACTACAGAAAAACAAAGAACCAAAAAAATCAAGAACTAATAAACTAGCAAACTAAAACGAAGAGAAACACTAAAAAAAAAAAAAACGAATAGGCGCACAATTAAAGTCCTAAACCTTCCCCGGAAACAACGCCAATTTTGTTGTTAGTGTTTTTACCGGAGTGGAATCGAAAGATTCGTTCCCCGGGTCGTATCGCAAGGAAGGTTAGCCGGATTCAATCGTACGTTTATTCAATCACGATAAAGAAAAAAAATTCTAAACACTCCATTTCAATGGTTTTGGTTTTAATTATAACTAGTGACTTGAAAACAAATGAAAAGCGATTTAAATAGCAAACGAATTTACTCAAATGATTAAAGAGCTAAGGAATCAGGGATAATTGCTTTCGATTCTAACACAACTACCGGCAATCAATTGCTCGGTTAAAGGACTTGAATCGTTTCTCGTCCAAAGGCTCACTCTCAATAACTCTTCATAACAAGAGAGTGAATGTACACAATCAACTATCAATTCCAACAACTCATAGACAATACTATTACGAAGAAGTCTACTCTAAACAAGCCTATATCGACCAACGTCTCCCCTCTCGGTTCTACACGTTGATTAATTAGGTTAGAAAGGTGATCAATCTACTAACCCTAGAATAAGAACAACTTGAATAGATATGAACAATTAAGAACAAGCAATTATAATCGAACCTAATCAATCATCCCCTATCCCTAGCATATGGATTTAGCTACTCATATGGAATTCAACATCAAAACTCATAAAAATCCAAGCCATCATCATCAATCACACAATTGAGAAAAGAAAACTTACGATTAATAATGATAGTTCAATGTTGAATCCAAAAACATCCAATCCAAAGCAAGGAAAGTAGAGTTTTAATCTCCAAAATCCAATCCAAAGAGTAAAAAGATCGAAAGGAATGAGTTTTTAGAAAGAAAAAGTGTAAAAACGAAGTCTGGAATGTGAATTATCATGTCTAGGTCGAAATTCTGAAATTAAAATCTCGTCCTCGAAAATCGCGCCGCATAAGTCGCGAGTCGCGACATAAGTCGCGAGTCGCGACTTTCACTTTCCTTCAGGTCACGAGTCGCGACATCTCGCGAGTCGCGCGTCTTCAGATATCTTTATTTTCTGGGGAATGTCGCGACCGAACTCGCGAGTCGCGACTCTATCTCGCGAGTCGCGACCTTGACTCGCGAGTCGCGACCTTGACTCGCGAGTCGCGACTCGTCTCGCGAAAATCATCGTTTCGGCTCTGTTGGACTCGCGAGTCGCGACTCTGACTCGCGAGTCGCGAGAAATGCTGGGCAGCTCTTCAGTCCGTTTTTTCGGTCCTTTCTTCAGTGTTCTGGGCACGACAATGGGTATTCTTGATTTCCCGGCCTCAGCTCTAGCAGTCTCATCCTCGACCGACACAACCTACCTCCTGAAAACAAAAACACGGAAAAACACGAAACAAAACACAGCAAAAAGACGCACAAAACGAAACTAAAGAGGAAAACGCAAAAGCACAGAATTAGACCAAATAAACCACGAAAATCCTACGAGTGGGGAAAAAATAAAGAGAAAATAAACCAAAATAAAGACACAAAAATGGGACAAACACTGGCGTTGTTGATGTTGGAAGACCAAAAGGGAGTCCCAAGTTAAGTAGCTTATTAATATCACCTTTCAAACAAAGGTGTATTGACGTGGTTAAGAATCTTGACAACCAGGAAAAGATGGTCGTTCATTGGGTTCTGCAGACAGATCACGAGTAAGATATATGTTGCGCCATTGTGTTATTCTTTTTATTTAATCAACTTTATTGTCTAGTTTAATTATATTTCCGTTATTGTGGGCTGACATTTTTTATTTATACGCAGTGATGTGATTATATATCAGTCTCTGTCTCACGATTATTCTGTGAAGAGAGATGTGGTGGCATGCTTGGCACCGAATATGCCAATCAAGGAGGCCCTTATCGATCTGTGGGCTCGTATAATGAACTGCAATGAGAAAATCAAGAGTCGTAGTTCGGTAGCATGTTTCTTTGCAACCACTTGTCTGTGTAATGAGGTGCATCGCGATATATTTTGATGAATTAGAAGCATGCTTACAATTTTTTTTTTCGTGTCTTTTTGTGTCATTAATGCTTACCATTAAATTTTATGAATCTCAGCTGTTTTTTAAGGGTAAGAGAAAGAAGGACATAAGTTACAAGAAGTTTGTGGAGATGCTGGATTCAGAGATCAGACGAATGTGTGGCCATAACTCGAAGAAAATTTCTGTGGTATCCTCAATTCAATTATTGTATTTTGGTTATTGATCATAACGAGCGGCATTACATTATAATTATTTTCCTTTGTTTGAATTACATTATGTGTTCCCTGTGCACTCTGGTGGTTTCAGCGGGCTGTTTTGCATTTCTCCGGACACTTAGAAGCTATCAATCTTAGATAGTGCTGGCTTTTGTAAAGATGCCTCAATCAAGAAATCTGTCTCGTCGCGTGTTAAGATTCTGGTAACGAATATCCCCACCTGTAGAAAGTTTGCCTTTTGTTTTATCACGTGGTGTGGTTGTTCTGTTTTTTTTTTTTATTTTTTTGTCTTTTAATTTTTTTACTTTTTTTTGTCTTCTTTTTGTTTTACATGTTAACGTGTATATTTGTTGCAGCAACAATCACTTTCAAAGTACATGGAACACGAGGGTATGTCGAAGTCTTCAAAAGCTGTCGCACTGTCAATTCCGGACTTCATTGATATGTCGTGGACTGAAGGGGTTGATGTTGTGGATGCCGGCGTCATAACAATGCGTCACATGGAGACATTCAAAGGACGTGTTACGAAAAATTAGAATCCAGATGTGAAGAAGGCTGACAAGAGGCAGATTGACCTCATGAGGAAGCGTTATTGCTACGTCATCGCGTTCGCTCCATACAACAATGTGAAAGATACTAACCTCACTGAATCAAAGAGGTTCCAGTTGAAGAAAGGTGTTCCTGCATGATGTGATGTTCGTTTTTTTGGACACGTTAGTCGTATTTGCTGGCATATTTTGCTATATTACATATATATGTAGGACATAACGTTTGGTACGCCCGTCCGCCACTTGGTGTTTGTTTGCTTCTAGCACTATTGTTTTGGATGACTATTCTAGTAGTTTGTCGTGACTTGTTTTTGTCGTTTTTTTGGCATTGTAGCACTTTTATCAGTTGTTTTATGGTGGATGAACGACGCGATGCGGTTATAAATATTATGTAGAACATGTGTTCAGTTCAAGGTTTGTGGATTACGAGACGGAGTTACTGATGTTATTTTGGTGCGCGTATATGAAGTGCGACGTTACATTCTGTAAAGTTCTACGATGTGATGTACAGTGTGCAATGTGACGATATATAAAGTGCACTAGTGTAGCATATACATATTGCTCGTGTCGCCAGACGTGTGATTGTTGTGATGTCGACTTGTTGCAATAACAACCAATTATATTGTATTTTTTTATCAGAAAATACATGTATGTATTAGATTGTTATAGGGAACGATTTCGTAACTGTGTAAATACACGGGGCCATACACTACTTTTATTAATATACCGTTCATACACTTTCCATATGGTATCAACCCATGATTGAATCACCGATCAGAGCTTTTCACGTGTCGACTACATATTTCATATCGTATCACGTCTTTTTCCGAACTAATAATATTTTCAATGTGCAAACACATCTGACGAAAAAAGAGTGCAACACGACGCTAACAAAAGTGCAATGCAATATTCATAAAAGTGCGACATATTATAAAAAAAGTGCAATATACATATTGTATCCGCGATAGATGTGCACAACAACATACTGTATAAACGACCTCTGACAAACATATTAATCATCAGTCAATGACATTGAAAAAAAAATAAAAAAAAGGAACGAATAACAATAGAGTAGCATTAAACCGACTTGTCTTAAAATCCACGACAATGATCGAGTACTACATATAGCAATATTCATTAAACGAACAACCACATGTCTCTAACATTTTCCAGAAAAAAAAAATGCAAATAAAAAAAAATAATATTAAACCAAATGTCCAATCGTAGCATTTTAATCTGAGATTGATTCCCATCAACGGCTTGTCGCCTCGCATGTCGCCCGTGTCTGCACTTTTTTTTTTCATATACATTAATGTTCATTCATCAAATTTAATATGCATTGCAATATTGTATGAGTAAGCACATACCGTTAGTAAATACGTACGACTAATGAGTAACGATATAGGATGTTGACAAATGTATAGAGAGGTATGTTGTAGAATAATTATACTGTAAGACTAATGCACAATGTGTAAAAGTCGATACATTTAGACAAATGCGAGCATGTCTGTATGTTAGAGTTTAAATCAAGATCTCGTGCGTTTTACCTCGGCGGCATTTGGCTTGTACGTCTGTTGCTTCTTCGGACATGTACGTATGTTATGGCCTGCTATTTCACCACACGACTTGCACGTCATTCGTTTCTTTTGCGACTCTTTGATTACCTTCTTCTTCCCACTTCTTAGTCTCTTCCTGCTGCCTTTGTTCTTGGATTGGGTTGGAGGGTGAATGTTCACCTCTCGAGGAGCTGCCATGCCGACAAATGATTCAAATTGGTGTTCTTTTCCAATGTTCGTTGCATCACCTGTTTCTGAAACAGACATGTTAGTTTATAAAGTGCAACAAAGTGTTTTATATTGTGCAACACGATTATATATAAAGTGCAATACTGTATCATGTACAGAGGTTTGTTTTTACCTGAGATCATTGCATCCCCTGTTGTAGCAGACAATAGCTTAATCTTGTATGCTTCGACAATTTTGGAAAATTCAATAATCCGATCGACACAAGGCTCAGCTAATCCAATGCATATATGTATATCCGACCATAGTTTGTTCAACATGTGTTTTATATCATCGGCTTGGGCACACTGTGCATCAACACTATCAAGAACGTGAAACATGGGATTTCAAATCGCCTGCTTCGTCCATCTCGACCTGATATGTGCCGACAGAATGAGATCGAAGCCTAGGTCTTTGAGCACGACAAACACGTGTCTACACAACAACCCGTACAACTCGAAGTGCTTGCATGAACACGTAGACGTAGTTAGAACCACATCATGAATAACAGTGAAGGATTTACCATTCGTGTCTTTGATTGTGAATTCCATATTCCCTTCACTTTCAGAGACGTTCAGCACACGACACGTGAAACATGCGGCACATATCTCATCTTGTACATGGTAGAACGAGGATGTCGTGTAAACAGACCTCGCGTGCCTCTCAACCGACAAAGGTGTCTTCAACTCAGCCATTTGCGACTCACTGTCGTTTTGTAACTTGACTGATACATTTCGTTGCGCGTCCATCGTACTGTCGAAATGTAGTAAGAACTCGACTAAGCTAGAATGGCTACTCGTGAAATGACCGAACCAATGGTTTTCACTCTCGGACCTTGATGTTGTCATCATCAACCCGCTCATTTTGACATCTCTGAAAAATGCCGGAATCCAAAATTCCCTTTTTGCAAATAGATCAATAAACCAATTTTGTGTTTCCGGCATAAAGTCTCCCATGATTGCTGCCCATTTAGATTCAAATTCATCTGGCTCTATAGTTCGGTCCCACACGATTTCATTAAGCCTCCGCTTGAATTCTACATCGTTATTTATTGAATGACCGACCTTGTCGCATAGTTTAGTCATTATATGCCACATGCAAAATCGGTGTTTGCAAGTCTCGAATGCCTTAAGAAACGCAATGCCGATCGAGGGATCTTGGTCAGTGACGATATATTCGGGTTCGTGCATCGTTGCATCTTTGAAATTCTTGAACACCCATTCATAAGAGTCCACGTCCTCTTTTGATATTAACGCGGCGGCAAACGTAACACACTTGTTGTGGTTATCTATTCCAGTAAAAGGCGCAAAAATCATGTTGTACCTACACATTGAGAGATTTCAGTTAGTACACAGGTGATAATGTTTATATTGGACAACCAGAGAAAATACAAGGTGCAATTGCTGACTGTATAAAGTGCAATTACTAAATGTACAAAGTGCAATTGTTAATTGTATAAAGTGCAATTACTGTTGACTAGTGCAAAAAATGTTATTGACCTGACAAACTACGTTAGAAAATGTATGTGAAATTTATGCCAACCTGTTGGTGCCATACATCGCATCAAACGATACAACATCACCAAAAGAACCGTAGTTCCTCCTCGAAATCGGATCAGCCCAAAAAAGCCGTTTCAAATGCTCTTTTTCGTCGAGCTCATACTGGAAGTAGAAGGCTGAGGTTGCTTCCCGACGCTTATGGAATTTATCGATAATCAATTGTGCATCAGCTCCTAAGATGTACGCACAGAGTTCCCGCTTTAAGTTCTTGAAATCCACGCTGGTGGCTCCAACGTTCGAATACCCTCCAACCATCTCCTTGTACAATCGGTGCGCCTTGACCGACCCTATATTTGCTTTTATGCAATTCATTACGAACGACCGAGGTCCTGCATTCATCGACCTATTGATCTTCATTTGTGACCTGCAATCTTCAGATGTCATCGAGTGGCTGTGCTTTTCCTCAAAGGTTTTAACGACGTATCCATTCAATCCATCATATCGAATCCCAATCTTGGCAGCACATCCTACCCGGTTGGACACTCTACGTCTTGTCACGTGTCCTTTAGCATGTACTGTTGGACTGATGACTGCATGATGCTTGTGACCCTCTCGCGAGCGCACAATGTACTTCCAAATAACCGTCTTGTCACGTGCTTTCACCAATGTGCTATGTATCACGTCAAACCCAACAGTCAGAGCATAAGCATTGTAGAAGTTCACCCCTTCATGTAATTCCCGGAATCTTTGTCCTTTATATGGTTTAATCGATTCGTCACATTGTGGTATCCAATGTTTCGTTCCACCCGATGTGATTAAGAGTTGTTGCTGTGTAACCGGCGGTTGCATTCCTTAAGTGCCATTACAAGGGGGAAAAAATAAAAAACAGAAAAAAAATAATATCAGTAGTAATAACTGAGCTCATCGATTGCATCGGTGAGAACAAACGATTGCACGCAATACAATCGACAGCTGCACTTTATCACAGTAAAGATAAAATTGACCTCAGTACCTGGTTGAGAGTCATTTAATTCCATTGTTTATGTTGTTCAACAAAGAAAGCTATGATATCCCTAAATTCACATGAAAAATCAAAGTATATCAGATCAACTATCCACGTATTACCTATGAATATTACATATGTTGACATGTCGATAATTAAATCGAGAACACTTGATTTTGTACAACAATTGACCAAAATCGGAAGTTTAGTTGGAAGATATACCTGAGGCCGCCGAGTATGTAATATGATGGATCAATCTGAAGTTTCGAACTCGCGAACGGGTAATTGGTACGGAAATCTAATTGGTTATTGTAAAATGGGCTCGAAATAGTGAAGATCAGTCGCAAAATTTCAAGCGAGCATAATTTTTCCCCATTGATTTCGTGTTAATCGATCTCGAGAGATACACAACTGCGAGATTTGAGGTACGAGCTTTTGGGCAGGTATGGAGTAGCTAAGGGTTTCCAGTCTTCAATGAATGCTCGGTCTCTGTATGTGCGGGAATTAGTTGATAGGTAATTTACATTAGTACCCTCCAATGGTCTTTGTATGTGCGTGAATTTTAGTTCCAACGAATTGATTATGTCCATCAGATTGAATTGATCCAATGTTCACAATTTATTCTCATTTCCTTCATTAAGAGTCATTCTCACTGGAACACAACCCTATATATATATATATGAATTCAATGTTTGCGGGTAAACATGTATGGTAATCGGGTCGGGTAATGAGTTTTTTTACTATACCCGAACCTGACCTAGGGTTCAGATAACATAATTATACCAGAACTCGACCCGAAACCAGACCATCCCAGGTTTACCCGATCCAAAAGCACGGGTAACTCACGGTTAACCTGACCCTGCGGGTTTTATTGACATGCATATAAATAATAGGGAAAATTGCAATTTTAGTCCAGTAGCTTAGGTTGTTTTCCATTTTAGTCCACTAACTTAAGCCGATCCAAATTTGGTCCAAAAACTCCCAAAAATTAGTAAAATCAGTCCAATTGGACTAAAATTAGACTGAAATTGACCAATCAATTTTGGCGACATGGACCGAAATTGGACTGATTTAACTAACTTTTAGGAGTTTTGGACCAAATTTGGATCGACCTAAGTTAGTGGACTAAAATGGAAAACAACCTAAGTTACTGGACTAAAATTGCAATTTTCTCTATACTAATAGATACACTTGCCATACTAAATAATGTAGTATCAAGATTTAAATAAATACACGACAGAGAGTTTAGATTTTCTTTTAAAATTGTTCTACGTGCAAAAAAAATCATCAAAATATTATTTATAATAGTAAAAAAAAGTTTTTTGGTCCTTTATCTGCAGGCCGTTTTCAATTTGGTACCGTAAATGGACCGCTTTTGGAAATAGTCCCTTAAGCGAAAAAAAATTAGTTTTTTGGTCCTCCGACCGCCTACAGCAGGTCAGATTTACCGGCTGCCTACATGGAAATTCGCTCGAATTTTTTTTTTTTTTTT
>CACSLK010034050.1:4612215-4623450 GCA_902706635.1 Striga hermonthica | reverse complement strand
GAATTTCCACGTAGGCAGCCGGTAAATCTGACCTGCTGTAGGCGGTCGGAGGACCAAAAAACTAATTTTTTTTCACTTAAGGGACTATTTCCAAAAGCGGTCCATTTACGGCACCAAATTGAAAACGGCCTGCAGATAAAGGATCAAAAAACTTTTTTTTCCTTTGTAATAAGACCTTTATATAAAAAAATAAACATTTCAAAATTAAATCCTCCTATATATAATACTCGAATGCGTTGAGCCAACGTAGCTGTTTCTGGTGCTTCGCAATCCTAATTGGAGAAAAATCATGCTTCGTAATTAGGTTTGGATAAATAATATTGATATGTTTATAATTAATAAATTAATAATTTAGTCTCGGACATTCCATAAATATTATTAAGCTAACTTAGGTAATTTAATAACACTTGTACTAATATAATTATTTAGTTCTTTGTAATCTTACATAGTGTGACACTAAATGACTAAAATATTCTTGCATAAGTGTATTTTAAATATTATGGAAATACATATTTTTTTATATTAAAATATTCATTAAAGATAATATATTTAAAATCTTTTTGTAAGAAATATATTTTTGTATATTGTTTTTTCTTTATAATATATCCACTTACAATAAATAAAAAATATTTTAACTTTTTATTTTATTTTCTAATTTTCTCCTCAAATTTATTTTATTTTTGCTTTCCAATGTTACTTGCCAAAACATTGCGTCAAATATCAATTATTTCCTCAAATATGTTACGATTCTTATCCTTTCCCTTTCCCTTTTTTCCTTAATTTATCAAAACATCATGCTTAAATGTGGTCTAAAGCATGCAATATGTGTGTATAAAAGTGATATCTATAAAATATTTATGTTAATTTTATTTATACATTTTCATAATACAAATTTGGAATCTTTTCAATTTTGGCTTAATCTAGATTATTTTATTTTATTTTTTTTGGTAGCCAGCCACGGTATCCGGAGCTATTCCCCGACTAATCCGTTGGTCGACCCGGGTCGCACACCTGACAATGGTGGGTGAGTCTCCCAACAAGAGTTTTTTGCATCCACAAGGACTCGAACCCGAGACCTTGCTTAAACGATATCAAACTGCTTACCACTTGAGATTTTGGCTATATACACGAGATTTTGAAGCAATTTGTCTCATACATTTATTTTTATTTTTATTTTTTATTTTTTATCTTTATTTTTTATATTATTATATAGATTATTGTAGTTCTACCTTTTGTGAAACATTTAATCAATCGTGTATTACACGAGTGTTGTATTAGTAATAATAATTAAAAACCAAAATAAACAACACGTGTCAGGCTTTTAGGTAGGGCCGCTGAGGATCGAATATCCACGCTAAAAGAACTTCATACAAGTAAATGTAGAGTACCTCTTTGGATACAAGTAATTGAAAAAGTTAATAAGATTATGATTATCGAAGAGCACGAAGCATTTATTTATGTAAACAGCTACCCAACAAGATACAGCTACAAATTAACTATCATCACTTGCCAAGAAATGAATCAATGCTCCTCCTCAAAATTTCAAAATTGGCACTGATAACTCTAATTCTCTCTATCATACTAATCACTTATATTTTGCACCAAATTTAATTTCCACCCTAATTATCAATTTCATGATAAAAATTACTACTACTTCCTATTAATTTTAAATGTCATTTTGCATTATTGTTAGACAACTTAATAGTTAGACAACAATATTTTTTTCTATAAATATGCATACTTTAACTACTTGAATTTTGATTTTCTTTCTTTTTTTTTTTTCTTTTGGTGCAGAATAGGAGGCGAATGCCTTAAACGACTACATTACGAGGGTAAGAAACTCGTAACATGTCGTGCTCTAACCACGGTTTCACCTCGGTGGGAGGGTCTTCAAGAATGTGAAGCCCACTAGGCATTGTTGAGGCCATTGGCGCAAGATAATCTGCTGTAAAATTCTCTTCTCGATAAATATGCCGAACTTCTACTCTCCATTCTCTTGCCAACAATTCTTGAACTCCTAGAATAAGGCTACTATGTACCCCGGCCGGAATTACATCCTGAAACACCACCTTCGCTACGCTACTATTATCGACTTCCGCTATAACCATGCGATGCCCCTTGTCCTAAGTCAAATTTAACCCCTGGAATAGACCCCATAACTCCGCAACCATATCGAGCAAAACTCGATATTCCTCACAAACCCGGAAATCCATCTGCTACAGTCATCGCGTAGCAAGCCTCCAGCCCATGCCATCCCCGGCCGTTTGGCGTTTTAAAGCACCGTCCGAATTTATCTTGACGAAACCCGCTGGTGGCGTGGACCAGACCAGTCACCTTTGACACCAATTTAATAAATAGAGGTAAATGCAGTTTTCCTTTTAATGCTCTTGCTATCGAGCCATCGGATGGATCGACTTATGGAGCCATCCTCAGTTATTTACAAATTGTATATTGACGTGTCCTACAATAAATACACTTTGGGCAGGTGTCAAAAAAATCATCCGATGGTTCCAAAGAATTTTTGTTAATGTTGTAGTATCAGTTTACAAAATTAAATATATATTTATTTTATTTACAAGATTAAATCAAAAATTGGTGTTTTAAAATTTAATTTCTAGAAGAACAAAAAACCTAGCTAGATAGGGTATGCACACATGTCATCAACATAATATGACTTTTGGTAAATGGTTAGATGCAAAGAGTAGTAGTAGTAGGTTTTATATGTATGGAAATCAAAAACCAAGGCCTCAAATCTCAAAGCAATTAAATATTCTTTTTTTCCCAAAATTCCTTGACTCTTTTTGCATCAATAGAGTGAGTAGTACTACTGACTCACCACCCTCTTAATCAATTCATCTCTTTCTCTCTCTCTCTCTCTCTCTCTGAAAACTCTCTCTCTCTCTCTCAAATCTGATAAGTATATCAACTCTAGTTTTGTTTGGGTACAATTTCCAAAGCCTAGGCCCTATACTCCTTACAACATACTATATTATATTATATTAACCCAATCCAATCACAATTCACACAGCCTCTCTTTATTTTAAAATACTAGTAATAATTAATTAATTAATCCCTCACAAAATTAATTTATAATTTAATTCTTTCCATTTTCCACCATTGCTGTCTTTGATTCCCAATGAAGTAGGGGCTTTTTCGTCATTTAATGCATGGGCAGGCCTACGATCTCAGCCACCCTCCCTCCCTCCCTCCATGTTTTCAGAGATGTTTTTGCACCAAAACCTATACGCATGCACCATTACTCTCTCTCTCTCTCTCTCTCTCTCTCTCTCTCTCTCTCTCTCTCTCTCTCTCTCTCTCTCTCCTTGTTTGACTCTTTGTTTATCTCTTTCTTTTGTATGTAATGTATGTAAATATACTCACCTCTCACGCATATTCATGCAACCATATCATTGGCCAACTACAAAACTCTCTCTCTCTCTCTCTCTCTCTCTCTCTCTCTCTCTCTCTCTCTCTCTCATCTCATCTCATTCCTCCTATAAAACCAAGCAAATCACAATTTCAATCTTCACCAACCAATTATACATATTCATATAAACATATAGTATTATTTTCATTGAGAAATAAAAAAAAAAAAATATTAAATAGGAATTAATGGACGGTGGTGATCAAAATGGTGGTGGAGGGTCACGATGGAACCCAACAAAGGAACAGATAGAGATGCTGGAGAGCTTGTACAAGCAGGGTGTACGTACTCCCACTGCCGAACAGATACAGCAGATCACCGCCCGCCTCAGGGAATACGGCCACATCGAGGGCAAGAACGTCTTTTACTGGTTCCAGAATCACAAGGCCCGGCAGAGGCAGAAGCAGAAGCAGGACTATCTCAACTTCAGCTTTCTCTATAATACCCCTCCTTCACTACTTCTCCCACAAAATCACAATGGTAACATTATTATTTATGGGAGATTCTACTATCCCATTACGGAACCATTCTGTCGGGGTTTGTAACCATTAGATTCAACTATCCACGACGGTTACATCATGATCTAACGGTTACAAATCCCTTTCCTAACGGGACTGTAGCATTTCCCAATATTTATTTCACATTATTTCATATTTTCTATGTGTCACTGTCTTTTGATATTCCTATTATATATTTTATTGATATACATATATATATATATATTATATAGGTTTATGCAGCCCATGGTACACATCAGCAGAGCCTGCAGGGTTTTATCAGCAGTACCCAAATGTACAACTGTCTACAGCAGCAGGTGATTTGAAGGGGGGGAGGTACAACAGGCTGATGCATGGGAGCTGCCAAAATCATGTGGGCAAAGAGACACTGGATTTATTCCCACTTCACCCCACTGGAATTCTACAAGCCAACAAAAGTGGAGTTATAGAGAGTGAGGGTAGTTCTGGAAATGAGAAGAAGAATAATTTTGCTGCTGCTGCTGCTGCAGCTTCTTCTCAAAATGATAATTACAAGAAAGCCCATCACTTTTTTGATTTTTTCTGCAAAAATTGAAAGGAAAAAAAAAAATATAAAGACAAAGAAAAGGTCTTTCTTTTATATATTTCAGAAAAAGAAATTATTAATCACTGAATTTTAGGTTTTTTTATTTATTCTCATCAGAAGGGACTGACAATTTTTCATGTTGACTGAAGGTTTTTTATTTTATTTTATTTTATTTTATTTTATTTTATTTTATTTTTTTTTTCTGTTTTGGGCATAGGCAAAAAATGGTTTGTTTGAAGACTTGTTTGTTTGTTTGTTATTTCCAATGTTATCTGAAGATTGTGTACGTCGGATATTTCTGCAACTGAATCCTCCTTTTGTCTATTACTTGTTGGACTTAATCATGATAGTGGTGCTATTTATTTATCAAGAAAAGCTAGTTATCAACACTTGCTTTTTATTATAAGATTAAGTAATTAATAAAAAAGTATAATCATAAGTAACAATCACAATTAATTAGATATATTTTTAAAATTTGTTATAGGTATGTTTAGAGTTTAATTTGTTAATATCAAGGTAAAAAACGAATTACAAAATACAACGGCTATTGCAGTTTTACATCGCTTGGTGGATAAACAAATTACCAGACCTTGTTCAAATCGATTATCTTGTTTAGCACCAACAAGTACTTGCTGCTATCAAAGGCTACGGCTTATTTCAGTTTATTTCTGCTAATAAAAAGGGTCCAAAGGAATTCTTTCAAGGTGAATCCACAGAACCATCCATCAACCCAGACCATACATTTTGGGTCAGGCAAGATCAAATCTTAGCCTCATGGCTCCTTTCTTCCTTGACTTAGCCAATATTGGTGACCGTGGTTGGACTCACCACATCAAAGAAGATCTGGGAAAGCCTCAACGTAGGATTTGCAAGCCAATCCAGAGCAAAGGTTATGCAGTTTAAGCTTATACTGTAAACCATGAAAAAAGTAGCCTCCACCATGAGAGACTACCTCAATCAAATCAAAGCTTGCTGTGATGTCCTAGCTGCTTTAGTTCAAAGGATAACTGAAGAAGAACAAGTAATGCATGTTTTGGCAGGCCTGGGTCAAGAGTATAACCATATTATGATTTCTATCATGTCAAAACCAGAGGCCATCACCCTTAGGGAAGCCCAATCACTTCCGCTCACCTTTGAGAATAGGATTGATGCAGTCACTTCAGAATCACCTCAGTGCAACTTTGATGGCTCGAATCCAAGCATTAACTACACTGAACAGACTCAAAGAAGGGGAAGAGGTGGCTTCCATGGAGGAAGAGGAAAGAACAACCAAAGAGGTGGCAGATCTAACACAGGCAGAGGAAGAGGTAGAGGTAAGCCAAGATGCCAAGTGTGTTTCTACACCGGCCACACAGCTGATAAGTGTTGGCATCGAGTTGATCAAAGCTTTGTCCCTAACACAGGAAACAATGGCTACTCTAACAACAACAATTAAAGCCAACGAATGAGAAACAAAAACCTAACTGTTCATGCCACTGCCATCATACCATCTTCTTCATATGAAGCCTCAAGAAGACAACAACTGGTATCCTGATTCTGGTGCAAGCAGCCATGTGATATATGATCCATCCAACTTGAGCTTGGCTTTATAATATCAAGGGACTGAGAAGGTGCAAATTGGTAATGGTAAGAATCTCAACATCTCTCATATTGGCAGTTCCATATTAAGCTCTAATGAACCTTATTCATCTCAATTTATCTTGAGAAATTTTCTTTTTGTGCCTGAAATCACCAAAAACCTCATGAGTGTCTCCCAATTTTCCCTTGATAACAAAGTCTATTTGGGGTTTCACCCTGATTGTTGTCTTGTGAAGGATCAAACTTCAGGATCGACCCTACTAAGAGAGAGAGTTAAAGATAGTTTTACTTTCAACTTATCCAGCCTCAATGGTGACTACAGTTCATTCAAGGATGTCTCTCAGCTAGTATCTATTAACAATGCTCTGAAAATCAATGAAGATATTGCCATTTGGCATTCTGGATTACGCCCCAGACGAGCCACCAGCAGCTGCTGCCAGCGGTCAGGCCAAACCGACACTGGTCCGCGCGATCCGTTCACCCTGTTTTCAAACTCGAAGTCTGTTTTTCGATCCATTTGATTATTTGTCGAGCCGTTGACCTTGTTTTCTGTGTTGAATCCAATTTTACCCTTTTAGAATAGTTTTTCGAGTTTTCTTTAAAACCGAGAGTTCCAAATTCTACTTTATGATTAAGTAAGAGTTTTCAATAAAATTTTGAGTTATCGAGATAATTTATTTATGAAAATTTTCTTGATCAAATGTAGGTCCCTGAGGAGTCGAGCCTTAAAACCTATCGAGTTGTTTTGTGTTATTTTTCTGTCTCGGGTGTTGGTAAACTTTACCATGTCTTTATTCTCTATAATCGTCTGACTTTATAATCAATGATGCATGTGAAGTACTAGTCTATAAGGGTCTCCCGCCGATGTCAATGTCGGTGGTTTTCTTATTATGTGTCTAATGAGTATTTGATGTAGGGAAGCGTACGAGTGGGACGATATTAATGAGATCGCAATCTCAAGAACACCAAAATACGATATCAGTTTTTATTTCATTCTCAACTATCACATAACAAAGCAGAAAAGCCCTTTAAACAAAGCTCCTAACTCTAGACCTTAACTTGTCCAACAAGACAAGAACTCTTACTATATATTAAACAATAATATTAGATTCCTAACTTATTCTCTAAAACACCTAATAATAATAATAATAATAATAATAATAATAATAATAATAATAATAATAATAATAATAATAATAATAATAATAGGTACTAATCTACACCAGTATTTCTCCCGCCGATGGTTAATGTCGGTGGTTTAGCTCCATTCGATGGGATATGCCGGCGATTAATGTGTGTACACATGAGCGTAGGGTTGTATAAGAGGTAGATGTAGTGATTTGTGTTTATGTTGCGATTATAATTTTAGTTATTATATTGAATATATTGCATGGTAATTCCCGCGGCGAGTTTGTTGTTTGCTCACCCCCATTATTTCTATCTTTTTTAGGTTGACTGGTGGTCGTAGCAAAGGCGAACGAGTGTGGTCATTTGGTTTTATGAATTATGTTCTAAAACAGCTTCCGCTACTTGTTTTCAAAACTTGTGTTTTGTTGGTTTTGAAAATGGGATGCTTTGACTATTATTACGAGGTTATTATGATTGATGTGGTTTATATCTCTATGTTATTGATGTGTTGTGAAATTGGGCAATGAGAATTGTAAGAATATGTGGCCCGAAAGCATTGGGCTCACATTTAATTATCCTATTGGGCCAGACCTTATTTAATAGCCAAACAAATCTAAGCCATTAATCTGGATATTTGATGGACGTACCAGATTTAAAGACACCCCTATATAAATTAGTTCTCTCTCCTCCTATTAGGGTACGCAGTCATAATCCCATCACTTTTCTGCTACGTTAAGATTGGACAGGAGGGAGAAACTAATTTAGTCCTAACAATCGATCAAGTCTCTTGTGATCATCAAGATCAAGATCACTAATTATGTCGTCTTCCGCATCAAGTAAGTATTTCGTATACACCAAATTATTTATTCAAAATCCTTGATGAAGTTTACATGTGGTATCAGATCATGTGTTGTGGATATATGATTTGGTTATATACGGCAATGAAACCTATAAGGTTTGATAGATCTAATATTTCGATCTGTTAATATGTATTTGAGCGATGGGTCTGATCAATGAATGTTATATTTACTGTTTCGTGAAATTCGCTTCAAATAACCCATGAATTTTGTTTTGGGATTACACATCAACACCTTCGGATATAACGATTGGTTTGGTTGTCTAATTTTAATTTCCGTAAACCCACGTATGATGAGGTTGTCAGAATAATTGTTCAGGGTCCAATTTACACAAATTTTTGTTTGAATTCTTATTTGCTGAATCAAATAATTCTTCACTGCCCTGCTAAGCTAATGATGATGAAATTATATTATGGGAAATCAAGATTCTTTACAGTTTTGATTTAATTAGCCCCTTAAGATGTCATGTATGAGTTGATATGCAATCTGAAGGGATTAATACCATGATATTATATGACATTAAGATAAATTAATTAGTTAGTCACCAAAGTGACCTGATTAATTTTTAATATTCGGTCATATAATTTTATTGTTATGATGTTTATTATATGATATTATGGTAAAATTAATTTGTTAGTCACCAAAGTGGCCTAATCAATTTTTAATGTTTAGTCATATAATTTATGATTATAATTTTATTATATGACATTAAGATAAAATTAATTTGTTAGTCACCAAAGTGGCCTAATTAATTTTTTAATGCTCGGTCATATAATATTATTGTTACAACTGTTTATTATATGACATTAAGTGAAAATTAATTTGTTAGTCACCAAAGTGGCCGGATTAATTTTCTAATGTTTGGCCATATAACTTATGTTCTCTTGAGAATGTCGTTATTTTAAGATAATGGGTTTATTGGTTGTTAGAAATTATGGATTTGCCCAAAGGTGAATCAATGTTCTATAACTAATAAACATTAAGGAGAAATATAATATCTTTTGTCGAGCGTATGTACATATCCAAAGATATGTTAGACGAAGTTTATTTAATTTCTCATTAAGTGTTGAATGACATTCGATTAATGATAATGATATATATTGTTGTGTTTGCCCAAAGGAGACCTGCAATATATTTGATGAATGTATTATCTGAATCTATTGATTAAGTGAGCTTTTATGATTGTGCAGCTATCTCTCTTCATTCGCAAGCTTCTTCTGTTACTGTATTCAATGGTTTGAATTTCTCTGCATGGCGTGAGCAAGTCAATTTCCATTTAGGTGTTTTGGATATTGACTTGGCTCTGCTTGAAGAAAAGCCTGCTGACATTAATGATCAAAGCAGTGAGGCTGAGAAATCAAACCGTAAGGCTTGGGACAGGTCTAACAGATTATGTTTGAACTTTATGCGAATGACGATTGCCAACAACATTAAGTCAACTCTTCCTGATAATGTGGATGCAAAAGCATATCTTTTGCTTGTGGAAGAGCGTTTTCGTTCCGCGGATAAGTCATTAGCAGGAACACTTATGGCTGAACTCACCACCAAAAAGTATGATGGGTCGCGTAGTATGCAGCAACATGTTATTGACATGACTAATCTTGCAGCAAGGCTTACGTCCTTGGGTATGACTGTGGATGACTCATTTCTGGTGCAATTTATGCTTAACTCGTTGCCTCCTGAATATGGGTCTTTTCAAATTAACTATAACACTATTAAGGAATTAGCCAGTAAGCTTGTTCAGGAGGAGACAAGGCTTAAGGCACAAGGAGTTCATACGGTCAACCTTGTGGGTCGAGGAGCTAATGATGTTCTCAAACCAAAATCCAACAAGTTTAAGAAGAAAGGACCTGCAAAAGTTTCACAGGTCACTAATGATGAAAAGAAGGAAAATCGGGCAAATAAATGTTATTTCTGCAGAAAAGAAGGTCACGTACAGAAAGATTGCCTGAAACGCAAGTCTTGGTTTGAAAAGAAAGGTATTTCTAATATCTTTGTATGTTTCGAATCAACCTTGTCTGAAGTTCCTTCAAATACTTGGTAGTTGGATTCTGGTGCTACAACTCATGTTTCTAATGTGATGCAGGGATTTCTTATAATCCAGAGCATAAACCCAAATGAGAACTTTCTGTTTATGGGAAACCGTATGAAGGCCCCAATTGAAGGAATAGGGACTTATCGTATTGTTTTAGATTCCGGGCACCACCTGGATCTTTTACAAACTCTCTATGTACCTCCATTTTCTAGAAACTTAATGTCTCTTTCTAGACTTGATGTTTTTGGGTTTTCCTTTAAGTTTGGACATGGATGTTTCAGTTTGTTTGATAAACATGATTCTGTTATTAGTTTTGGAATTCTTATGGATGGTTTATATAAACTGAAACTTGATGTTGATTTTTCTGCATCTTTAATGTGTGTTCATCAAAACATTGGAATTAAACGTGGTGTAGCGAATGAGAACTCTGCTTTCTTGTGGCATAAACATTTGGGTCATGTATCCAAAGAAAGAATGCAAAGGTTGGTGAAAGATAAGATTCTTTTGGATCTAGATTTTATCGATTTTGGGTTGTGTGTGGATTGCATTAAGGGAAAGGAAACCAAACATAACAAGAAAGGAGCCACAAGAAGTAGTCAGCTTCTTGAAATTATACACACTGATATATGTGGACCTTTTGATGCTCCATCTTTTAATGGAGAAAAGTATTTCATTACCTTTATAGACGATTTTTCACGTTATGGTTATGTCTATCTGCTGAAGGAAAAATCTCAAGCTGCCAATGCACTTGAGGTTTTCATTAATGAAGTTGAAAGACAGTTAGACAGAAAGGTGAAAATAGTAAGGTCTGATAGAGGTGGTGAACACTATGGAAGGTATGATGAATCGGGACAAAATCCCGGTCCATTTGCTAAGTTCCTTGAAAGACATGGCATATGTGCACAGTATACTATGCCAGGCACACCTCAACAAAACGGTGTAGCAGAAAGGCAAAATAGAACATTAATTGATATGGTTAGGAGTATGATAAGTAATACATCATTACCCAAATCTTTGTGGATGTATGCACTTAAGACTGTCGTGTATATGCTAAATAGGATTCCTAGTAAGGCAGTTCTTAAAACTCCTTTTGAGTTATGGACTGGAAGGAAACCTAGTTTGAGACACCTGCATGTTTGGGGTTGTCCGGC
>CACSLK010034050.1:4596206-4609487 GCA_902706635.1 Striga hermonthica | reverse complement strand
AAATGACCACATTTTGTAAGAATATTATGTAATGTCCAACCAAATTTGTCTCTTTCAGCAGTTCTAAACTTCTAATAGCAAAAGTAAAGCCCAAATAAAATAATGGTACAACTCTCAATAAACTTTAGGAGGTTTATGTTGTCCCTTTCAGTAGGGCCCAAAACAAACATTAAATGGGGCAAAAGTAAGAAAAAAATGACATTAACAAACTGAGCAGGCCCGCTAGTGGCCCAATAAATTGGGACAACCATTGTTTGCTACATCCCACATCTGATAGACAAAAATAAAATGTCAGCTACTTATATGGTTTCACAACCACCTTAGTACAAGAATAGAATTGGATTGTTGGGCCGTGTAAACTGCTATCAGTTTAACGGTTTTGGCTGTTTTTGACCGGTTCAAGCGATTTTTGACCGATTTCAGCCACAGCGGTTTGGCCAACCACCTTATATGATTTGTGATCAAGCGATTTTTGACCGATTTCAGCCACAGCGGTTTGGCCAACCACCTTATATGATTTGTGATTGTTAAAATACTTCGAACAAGGCGTAATTTGAACATAAAGCTTGTATTTCTTTTTTGTTATTGTGATTTGTGATTGTCAATAATTCATTCCCAATTATATTTCTTTACAAAAGTCGTATCAACATTGTCGGAATAAAATATTCCTTCACGTTTAGCTTGATAATAGAATTCATACTTAGAACTTTTAGTGAAACTATCACGGAAAACATCAAAAACCTTTTGTTTTGGCCCCCAATACAAATGACAAAAGTACAATGTTCTTCCAAAAATATTTTCGCAGAATGACCATTTAAATTCCTGATCAATTGTAAGATTGTGTGTTCCAAGGTCATCATCTTTGGACTAGCAACGGAATGTCAATATTGGAGGAGGAACATTGTTACTCACATGAACAGTGACTGGACCCATTTCACAATCCATGGCTGGAGCTTTTAGGGCATTTAAGAACACTAGAAAAAACACAAGGATAACTTTATTCACAGTAACCACCATTGCTTTTACATAAGTGTTGGCTAATTAAACAAGCTTGGTTCTTGTTTATATAGTTTTGGATGGTTGAACAAAACAAAAGTAATGAGATTTTATAAATGCCCCAAAGTCAATTTCTAACTTAATTATAGGCTAAAAGAAAATTGAATTCTCAATACTTATGAAGATTTTAGGATTGCCCATTAAAGTTCTAATTAGTATCAGGTTACAAGAAATTTGGATGCACTTTATTATTACATTAAAAAAACTAAGATATCTAGTTTTATATTTGGGTGGGTAAACTTTAATATTACATTTAGAAATCTAAGATATCTAGTTTTATATTTGGGCGGGCATCTTATACACCTAAATATATACATGTGCATTCTTTTACACATTGTCCAATAAAAAAAAAATCTTTTCATCTCACAACACACGAAATGATATGCAATAAAATAATTGCATATCCAAATGAATTGCACGATTAATATTTATGCGAGATTTTCGCATATATACCAACGCAAATCTATATCTAGTACATCATAATTTGACATATGCAATTTAGATTAACATATTTAAATATCGCATATCCAAATCGAATGAAGATTTTAGGATTCTCAATATCTTATGAAGATTTAGGCCCTGTTTGGTAATCATCGGTTAGCTGTTAGCGGATTTTATTAGCTGTTTTGACCAGCTGATCGTGTTAGCGTTTGTAAAAAAGTGTTTGGTAAAATTAAATATTTTATTTAGCTGTTAACATGTAAAATTACTTATAAGGACATCAATATACTTGAAATTTATTTTAACAGAAACAATATACTTTTACTTATATCTTGTTCTGGCAATATTCTACTTTGAAAATAGCTCGGTTTCACTTGTTCTTTTTTTTTTCGAAAACACATCTAACTCAATCTTTTACCATACAATTGAATTCAATTTTTTTTACACTAAATTAATTTCAGATTTATTTTAATGAAAATCACATACTTTTACTTCTATATTGTTCGAGCAATATTTGTTGGCGTCCGTTCTACTATGAAAATAGTTGGGTTTCACTTGTTTTTTTCGACAACACATCTTACTTGTTCTTATACGATACAATTGATTTTTTTTTTCAGGTACTAAATTAATTTCAATATTATTTTAGCGGAATTTGGGAGTTGATGTTGGAATACAAATCTAAATTGTTTTTAAATTGTAATTTTACAATTTAAATTAGGGGTCATTGTGCCACAAGCAATTTAAATTATGGGTCATTTACTGTTCAAATTGTTTTTAATAGGGCATAAGTAATTATTTGTAATTTTGTTGAAATGTAAAATTTGTCATCAAGTTTCCCATAAACATTTCAATAGTACGCACATCATTTTGCCATTAAATTAGGGGTGATTTTGCCCACAAGTATTTATTTGTACCAAAAAATTAAAAAACCAAGCAAAAACGCTCCAATATGTAGCGTTTTGCATTTTAGTTTTTTGAGCAAAAAAGCTGCAAAGAAAAGTTGTTAACCAAACAGCATTTTTAGCTGATCCTAAAATTCAAATAAGCCAAATTATGCAAACAGCTAATTTTTGTGGGAAATGCTGTTATCCAAACACATCCATTGAAATTCTACACAGTATCAGGTTACAAGATATTAGGATGCACTTTATTATTACATTTAAAAAACTAAGATATCTAGTTTTATATTTGGGTGGGTAAACTTTATTATATATTTAGAAATCTAAGATATCTAGTTTTATATTTCGGCGGGCATCTTATACACCTAAATATATACATGCACTTTCTTTGACACATTGTCCTATAAAAAAAATTCTTTTTCACCTCACAACACACGAAATAATATGCAGTATAATAATTGCATATCCAAATGAATTGCATAATTAATTTTATGCTAGATTTTTTGTATATATACCAACAAAAATCTAAATCTTGTACATCTAATTTGACATATGCGATTCAGATTAACATATTTAGATATCTGCATAAATCGAATGTCACATATTTAATAATTATGTGATATTTTTAACATA
Organism: Striga hermonthica; assembly: GCA_902706635.1. Classification (NCBI taxonomy): domain Eukaryota; kingdom Viridiplantae; phylum Streptophyta; class Magnoliopsida; order Lamiales; family Orobanchaceae; genus Striga; species Striga hermonthica. The sequence goes on along the minus strand of CACSLK010034050.1, from coordinate 4,606,458 downwards.
GTTTATGACTCGCATATTCAAATTGGACGCATAGTTAAACATGTATGGGAAACAATTTTGCATATTATGTAATTATGACAAAATCTACCGCATAATATACCATTTACGAGAAAGTTTGCAAATTAAGTTATCCCATATTCAAATCAAATGTCGCATATTTTATAATTTTGCAAAACGTGAAGGAATAATAAGTTCATAAGACAAGTACATAGAGCAAGTATGTCCCGGTGCGAGTGATCGCAAAGGGGGAGAGCGCTTGTCACCTAGATACATCGGTAGACGACCAATAGGATCATTTTGGAATTGACTTTCCGGCGAAAGGTGTTGATGGCCATCTTAAAGGATTAGGAAGTCAGATGTACGACACAAAAGGTTGTTTTTTTTTAAGTGTTGTAGAGATGAGTGGGTGATGAAGACTTGCTTATTATTTCCAATGTTATCTGAAGATTGTGTACTTTGGGTATTTCTTTAACTGAATCCTCCTTGTCTATTACTTATTGGACTTAATCATGATAGTGGTGCTATTTATCAACACATTTGCTCAAGAACCGAATTATTATTATAAGACTAAAGTAATATAAAAAAAAAGTATAATCATAAGTAACAACCATAGTTAGATATATTTTTAAAAATTATTATAGATATATTTAGAGTTTAATTTGTTAGTATCAAGGTAAAAACGAATTAATAAAAACAACTCAAAATATTATTAAGATTTCTTTATAAGCATGGCTAATGGCAAACATGTCTTCTCATTATCGATTATCTCTTTTTGAGTGTAGTCTTTTCGCAAGAAACCTTACCTTAAAGGTTTCCATCTTATCGTCTTATCCTCTTTTCACTCGTAGACCCACTTACAGCCAATGACTTTTACACGGCTTGGTGGATCCACAAGTTTCCAGACCTTAATCGATTTTATATTTCATTACAAATTTTTATGAATCCGCATCCTTGTCTTGGAGTGCCTCTTCGTTGGTCTTGTTAGTATATACACTGAAATCTTGGCTTTTTGCATTATAACTATTTTTGAATGAATGAGAATCATGTTTAATTAAACGTTCTACGTTCTGATGTTTTATATTTAGATAGATGTGGTTCATCATGGATGAACAGAAAATCATACTATCAGTTACTTATAAACATAAAGTTTGATCCACAACCTAGACAAAATTGAATAACTCATCGGGAATGATTATGGTATAATTTGGATCTCTTGGCATTGACCGATGAATTGCAATTGAGATATTTGCAAATTTGGTCCCACAACTTTTGTTGTTTCCCACATTTGGTCCCAGGCACGCCATTGATGGTCCTTTTTGATTTTTTGTTGCCAAAACGGTACCACTTCGTCAAGACTTAACAGTCTTCTTCATTAGGACGTTAGTCTTTATTTTAAATTTGGAGAAAATTACAAATTTGGTCCCAAAACTTTTGATGTTTTCCACATTTGATCCTTTTAGGTGATTTTCGGGTGTGTAGGGCACGTCTTGCCGGACGTGCTGATTTTGTGTTGTAAGTGGTTACCGGAGTCGCCTGAGGTTTCGAATGTTTGTGAAGGTGGTGCCGGTTATTATTTACCGAGTAGGCCGTCGGTTGATAGAGTTGGTCATGTCAAGGCCTAAGGGGAATCGAGAACGATTTTCGATCTTTCAAGCATACTTGTGTCTTCGTCAAGTTTGTGGATTCACCGTTATTATTTCTCTGAGATGCATACATGTGGCCCTTAACCGAGGCCGGGTGGCAGGATTCTTGACCTCTCTTATGCTTTCAAATGTCATAGTGTTCGATTGGCTTATGGATCGATATGCTTTAATTGTACAATTGTTCGAATGACTTTATTTTGCACTCGAGGATTTTCAGATTTTTCTCTATTCCCACTGGAAGAACACCATTGGACACACGGTGGTAAACCACCGTGTAGTGTACGCGCTTTATTTTCTTATTTTCTTTTTCTCTTGTTTATTTGCTTGTGTTCGTGCTTGTTTTCTTTTCTTATTTTCATTTATTGTTTTTCGTTTTTTTCTCGCATGAGCTTGTGTGATTATGAGCTCTATCCTATGTTTTTTGGTCAAGCAATGAGGACATTGCTTTGTTGGGGGAGGGATTTTCATGATCATGCATGCTTAGGCGGTATTTTTTTCGTTTTAGGTGCTTTATTTTTCGTATTTGTTGTGTCGTGGACCGGTTTTTGTTGTTGTTTTTGTTTTTGTGTTTGTGTCGATTTCCCCACATGAAGCTTGATGTTTGTTTAAAGCCAAAATGGCTAAGTGGTGAGTTAAGAATGTCATTCGGTATCATTGTTAATTTTCATGCTTAATGTACTTGATGAATTGGACGATTTCCTTAAAATTAAATGATGATTTGTTGGCATTGGAACCCGCATTTGACTTCACAGAATTGTTTTGTCCCTTGTTTGTTCTCGATTGGTGATCTTGAAATATTCTTGCCTTTTGTTCGATCGTTGTAATCATGTTATGTTATACACTTGTGGTACGTCTTGATTGATTGTTGATGTTAATGTATTGTATCGTGATGTATCCTTGTGCGCCGCTCCCTTCCAAAAAAAATATAATAATGTGAGTTCGAGAGGAAGTACGGAGTAGACTCCTCTTATTTTGATTCACTTCGTGAAATGAGATAATGAGCCCGGGAAACCGGTCTGAGAAACTCGAGGAAACCCCTCGAGGCTAAACCTAAATAATCATCGTCCGGAACCTCGTTTGGAAAAAGAAGCTCACGAAAAAAATAAAAAATAAAAATGAGCTCATGAGAGTTGAAAGGATTGGACTCTTCTTGACCCGGTTAGTCTCTTTCGAGATAAATCGGGGCAATGAGTATGAAAAACCGGCCTAGGAGATTTGGAGACAAACTCCGAGGATAAACTAGGTAATAATCGTTATAACGACTCTCATTTAGAAAAATTTATTCATATATAAAATAAAAAAAAAAAAGAGAAAGAAAAAAAATAGAGAGTTGGCTATGTGGTTTCGTTTTTATTTGCTTATTATATGTTGAGTAGACCATCTATAGTTTTTTGCATGTGTATTTGGAAAAAAAAAAATGGAGTTTGAATCGAGTAAATCATGTGTAGAATGACTCGGTACAGGTTTTTGTTTTGTGTAGATTCAACTTGTGGGTACCGTGTCTTTGAATTTGAGTTTAATATTTCGCATGATTATTAATTTTGGACCGTTTGATTTTTCTTCTCGAACTACTTGAGACCAAATGTGGGAAACAACAAAAGTTTTGGGACCAAATTTGCAATTTTCACTAAATTAAAAATAACGTGTTAATGAAGAAGACCGTTAAGTCTTGACAGAGTGGTACCGTTTTGGCAACGAAAAATCAAAAAGGACCATAAATGACGTGCCTGGGACCAAATGTGGGAAACAACAAAAGTTTTAGGACCAAATTTACAATTTTCTCATTGCAATTGTACACTATGAGTGTTGGGTTTGGCGAAAAATATCGGTCATTGTTCTCTAATCAAGTACCTAAGAAATTAATCATAAGCACAACAAAAGACTAAATTTAGGATCAAGATCTTACGGTTTCACAAAAGTCAACTCTTTACAGACTTACACGAGCTACATGCCTAGATGAACAGTTGTGAGATGATCTTCAACATTTATTCGTTTGTCGTATACATGTGTCCTCCATTCGTGGAGTCGTTGTCCTTGACGCCACCGGGTTGCCATCCGCTGTAGATGCGTGGTTCTTCAGGCATCGCGTGGAGCTTCCAAAAGCTGGTGCACGTGGTTGGTGTTGGAGTATATTGTAGAAACTCGACTTTGTGTTGCTCCCAATTCCATTTTAAAAGATGTTCGTGTTTTTAGTCAAGTGAATGTTCGTAGTTTATTTGTTTATGCGAACATAGTTCATTTATTTTACATTGTAGGTAATATGGTTCCATGTGTCGAACAGAAATATGATATTATTGGTGTCTTGTAAAATATAAATATTTGTTCACAGCTCAGACAGAATTGAACTAATTATCATCAAAGCATGTAGTGTAATTTTGAATTAGTTGGTCTTTCACTAATGAATTACACTATTATATCTCAGATGTATTAATGTTGCGTTCTCACGCGAGATAATAAAAATAGACATATACATTCGACATTTATTTATTTGATTTATCAAGGATGAGACCTATTATGGTAGGTCGACGGACTCCGTACTTTGGTAAATAATGTCAAGTGTATGATGTGCCATAGAAATTGTTTATGGTCACTGTGGTTTGCTAGGTTGATGACGTCCCCGAAATAAGTTCAAGAAGAATTATTATGTCACGCTTGGCCGAGGGATTAATTTCTGACATAATACTAAAGAATTGAGTAGTACCAATTTTTGATCAAGAAGTTGATTAATTATATTTTCAATAATTAAATTAATCAACTGACGTTAGATCTTAAATTTGAGAAGGTAAATCGAGCAACTAACCAATTGATGAATTATTTGTAATTCACGGGCTAACTAGGGAGTTTAATAGTGTTATAGTGGTATCTAAGATTATTCAATTATGTGTTGAGTGGGCTAAGCCCACAGTTGGATGCACAATTGGGGAGCTCATATTTAGCACTTTCTTAGGATCCTTGTTGTAGACTATAAATACACCAAGTTCTTTAATCTAAAAAATCATATTTATCCACGCATAGAAACATGAAACCTCTCATTGAGAATTCAACAAAAAATCAAGATGTCAAAAGGAGAAAAAAAATTGAGACTTTTGGAGATCTGATTAGTCGTCCACTAAGACGAAATGGGGTAGGTGATCGGTTATACAACAGAAGATCCTAATATCTTATTTTCAAATACTAATGAATATATATATATATATATATATATATATATATATGTGTGTGTGTGTATATATATATACCCGCAGCACCTCTGACGACCACAAAAGTTGGAGAGCAACACACTGGAGGCCAACACAACCACCGGCATGATCAGCCTCACCAGGCGCACCACCAAGCACCATCGCATGTGACCTACTGCGCACAACCCGCGCGACCCGCGTGCATTCTGCGTGACTCATGCAACCCGCAACAGTCCCAGTTTGACTTGAGCTTCATGTCTAAGTACTGTCGAAAGGCTTATTTTTAACATCAAAAACTCCAAGGAAGATCATAAACCTTCCGTTGAGTGGAGATATCTTGCAAGAGAAGTCTAAAGAGATAAAGGACATAGTGGGAGTTTATTTTGCTTGCCAATAGATGTCTGGTGTATGTAATGCAGTAAATTAGGTCTCATATATATTACTGTCATGAGCATAGTTAGTAGATATCGAAGTAATTCTATGGTAGAATTGGTTCGTGGTATAACATATAGTCAAGTGTCATAACTGAACTAAGGATAATATGTTTAGCTGGGGTTGCAAAGGATTCTAATTTTTAATCAGACGTAAAAAATAAGTAAAATCAAGAAGACTTACCATGTATGAAGAGAGAAAGAAGGAAACCTGGACTTACCATGAATAGAGAGAGAGAGAGAGAGAGAGAGAGAGAGAGAGAGAGAGAGAGAGAGAGAGAGAGAGAGAGAGAGAAGGAAACCAGGACTTACTTTGCGTGGAAAGATAGAAGGTTCACATGCCATATAAGAGAAGTAGAAGCAAGCTTGTGGAGGAGTTTTTTTGTGAAGTAAACCTACCATATACGACGGAGCAAGATGCAAGAAATTATAGAATGACACAGGACGCGATTTATTTTTAGGAAGCAACTGAAGAAATGAACCTACCATATGAAGTGTTGTATATAGTGCTTGCACACACATTATTACTTATAACTTTTATTATTGTTTGAGGGTGTGCAAGTTTTAGCGAGAGTCTGATACACTGAATTTGATTTTATTTTATTTGAGTACTCAAATCAGAGAGTGTGTTCTCTAACTTTGAGCTTGTGAGATTTTCTTTATAAAAAACTTAAAGGTGCTTGGGACGAGTAGCGAAAAGCTCACGAAGAGATTATGTTTAGTTGTATAAGTCCACGAGTAGTGGCCAGAAAAGTAGTTAGGTGAGTGAATACATTGTAGCTTAGAAAGAGCGAGTCTCTGTTGTAATACCTAAATGTATAAAATGAAAGAGTTTCGAGAGAGAGTTTGATGCTCCCTGAAGATTCATGTTTTGTGAAAACTGCTTATACATTGAAGTAAATGTACATTGTATACTATTTAGGCGCAATTCTATAACTCACCAAAATTATAATTTATTTGTGACAAAGTAAAATTCGTCATTTTTACCTAAAAAATTATTAAAAAAATATAGTTTGCGAAAAATAAAATCGACACCAAATATAAAATTTCTTGTAGCGTGTAGTGAATAATTATTTTAATAGCAAATCTAAAGAGGGCTAAGCATTTATTGGAAAAAAAAAAGTAGATAACAAAAAATTAGAAAATTGTGATTTGTGATTGTTAAAATACTTCGAACAAGGCGTAATTTGAACATAAAGCTTGTATTTCTGTTTTGTTATTGTGATTTGTGATTGTCAATACTTCATGATATTACAAGATCTAATCCCAATTATATTTCTTTACAAAAGTCGTATCAACATTGTCGGAATAAAATATTCCTTCACGTTTAGCTTGATAATAGAACTCATACTTAGAACCTTTAGTGAAACTATCACGGAAAACATCAAAAACCTTTTGTTTTGGCCCCCAATACAAATGACAAAAGTACAATGTTCTTCCAAAAACATTTTCGCAGAATGACCATTTAAATTCTTGATCAATTGTAAGATTGTGTGTTCCAAGGTCATCATCTTTGGACTGGCAACGGAATGTCAATATTGGAGGAGGAATATTGTTACTCACATGAATAGTGACTGGACCCATTTCACAATCCATGGCTGGAGCTTTAAGGACATTTAAGAACACCAGAAAAAACACAAGGACAACTTTATTCACAGTAACCACCATTGTTTTTAGATAAGTGTTGGCTAATTATACAAGCTTGGTTCTTGTTTATATAGTTTTGGATAGTTGAACAAAACAAAAGTAATGAGATTTTATAAATGCCCCAAAGCCAATTTCTATCTTAATTATAGGCTAAAAGAAAATTGGATTCTCAATACTTATGAAGATTTTAGGATTGCCCATTGAAGTTCTACTTAGTATCAGGTTACAAGAAATTTGGATGCACTTTATTATTACATTAAAAAAGACTAAGATATCTAGTTTTATATTTGGGTGGATAAACTTTATTATTACATTTAGAAATCTAAGATATCTAGTTTTATATTTGGGCTGGCATCTTATACACCTAAATATATACGTGCGCCTTCTTTTATACATTGTCCTATAAAAAAAACTATTACAAAGCCCGTGCGATGCAAGGGGTGCACAATTTTATAGTTATGTATCCAACCTTATAATTATATAAATGATTAAAAAAATGTACGGGATATATATAGTACGGGACCTGTGCGAAACACGGGATATATTTATTTGGGGAATATTACCTTATAAGATGTAATATCCAATAAAAGTTTTATAATACGCAGGAAAATTATACAATAAAATAGGATTCGAAAAAGAAACAATCATATATTATTAAAGACTTCATTGTACATAGATATTAAATAATTCATTAGTAAAATAGTGTAAAAATTGATTGCAATAACAAAACAACATGCTCACGGGATTAATAAAAATACTCCATGGATTGAAGATTTAATGGGATTAAATATTTAAATTAATTAATTTAGATAATTCGAATTTAGATAATTCAAAAGCCTTCCAACATTGTTTTAACTTTAATATATTACAGCATGCGTATATTTTAAATATATTAATATTTAAGGAACTTTAAACAGCATAGTTTTTAACAAATTGTTTTAGGGAACTAAACAACATATTTACGTCACCCATAAAACAGATTATTTTTCAACAACATAGTTATAATATTATTTAAGGAACTTGAAACAACATTTTTAAAAAATTACGTCCACCCATAAATTTTTTGTAAGTCGAAGGTAATTAATCCCATGCTTTTTTTTTGTTTGTTCAATTTTTTTGGACAAAACTGATGTCATGGATAAAATAACTAAATATTAAATAAATTAATTAAATAATATTAAATAATATACTTTAGACGGATATAGAATGCGGATAATCCTCTCATTCCAAACAACACGATTTTAAAATTGACTCAGATCCAGCAATCCTATCCAATATTTCATTAAAATAAATATTAAATAAAATGCTTTAAACAGAAATTAGATAAGGAATTAGATAAAGAATTTTGAATCTGCATTTTTTTAGTATAGATAGACTTTACGTACAATTTTTTGACTTCATCGATTTTATGGGATTTGTTTTGACTAAGTTGATGTTATTATGGAATAAGACAAATAAATAAAGTCTTTTTTTATTTTAATAAAGATTTTACGTACTTATTTTTGACTTATCGGATGTTATGAGATTTTTTTTAAACCGATTTTATGGAATATAAGACAAATAAATAAAATAATTAAATAAAATTCTGGATAGAAATAGCAATGCATTAATTACGTTGACTTTTCAACCTACTAAATTTGGTAAATATGATACCTTATTATATGAGTATAGATTATTTTTCATCTCACAACACATGAAATGATATGCAATATAATAATTGCATATCCAAATGAATTGCATAATTAACATTTATGCGAGATTTGTAGGATATATACCAACGCAAATCTAAATCTAGTACATCATAATTTGACATATAAGATTCAGGTACATATTTAGATATCGTATATCCAAATCGAATGTTACATATTTAATAATTATGCGATATTCTTCACAAAGTTTATGACTCGCATATCCAAATATGACGCATAGTTTGGGAAACAATTTTGCATATTATGTAATTGTATCAAAATCCACCGCATAATATACCATATGGGAGAAAGTTTTGCAAATTAAGTTATCACATATTCAAATAAAATGTCGCATATTTTATAATTTTGCAAAACGTGAAGGAATAATAAGTTCATTAGACAAGTAAGCACATAGAGCAAGTATAATCCGTTGTGAGTGATCGCAAAGGGGGAGAGCATTTGTCGCCTAGTTACGTCGGTAGGAAAGGCGAAAGCTTTCTCATGGAAGTAACTTTCCGGATAAAGATGTTGATGGCCATGTTAAGTAATTTGAAAGTCGGATGTACAACAGTTAGGACAATAGTTCTTTAAATATAAGACTTGAAAAAAGTATACTAGGAAAGGCGAAAGCTTTACGTGAGAGATCTTTAGTGTGTATATTGAAAGCTCAGTTTTTTTGCACTACTCCCGTTTGAATGAGAATATGTTTAATTAAACAGTTCTACATTATGATATTTTACGTTCAGATAACATGTTCACGGATGGACAAAAGATCATATTATTGGTTACTTGTAAAACGTGAATTTTGGTTCACAACCTAGATGGAATGGACCCATCGCGAACGGTTGAAGTGTTATTTGTACAGTCTACCTTGACTGTCTGATTACACTAGTTCACTTTGTGTGTATTGAATGGAACGTACGGAGGATAAGTTTATTTTAAACGAACCAAGTAAATAAACTAGACCTCGGTAATTATTGCGTGATCTTAACTTGTAAGATAAAAAAAACAAGCACGTGCACTCAGTAGCTACTACTTTGATTCACTAAAAAATGAGATTCATTCAGCTGGGTCAATAGTCTGACGCGTTTTGAGTAGTCGTGTTGCGTGTATGGCGTGCTGTTAAAATTATTTAGAGTCACTGTGTGCGATAGTTTGATGATGTCCCCGAAGTGAGTTCAAGAAGGATTGTTATGTCAAGCCCGATTGGCAGATTTATTTTCGACACAATAATAAAGATTTGAGTGATACTAGCTTCGATTCAAGAGGTCAATCAATTATGTTGTTAGAATTAAATTAATTGACGGACATTATATCTTAAACACCGAGAGTAAAATTGGGTGATTATTATTGAAGTCTCAAATGTAATTTAGGCGCTAAATGGAGAGTGTAACAATATTTCTTTATTCACAATTATTTAGGCCCATACTTGGAAAAAAGTCCATATTTAGCACCTCATTAGAGTCTCTATTGTAGCCTATAAATACAACACAACTCTTCAAATTTGAGAGAGCCTCACGCATATACTCAACCAAAACATGCCAATCTTTCTTGGGAATGTTGATCAAGATATCTCTGAGATCGTCGTCCACCAAGACGAACGGAGAAGGTGTTGGATCATACAATAGAAGATTCTGAAGTAAACTGAGGCAGACAGTATGTAT
>CACSLK010034050.1:4556807-4584085 GCA_902706635.1 Striga hermonthica | reverse complement strand
CTAAAATTTTCGAGCAATAATTTTCCAAAAAGACATTCTGCAATATGGATATTAGCCATTTGTCCCCTGCAACCACATGAGGTTTGAGCCACTGATTTCAGGATAAAATGTGAGGAATAATACCAACTCTTTTATATTTTTTATATTTTTATTCTTTTGGCATATAGGCAGTCATTTCCGGTAAAAGATAATAAACGAACATACAGACACTTCCTTTTGCACAAATAAAATAAAGGCAGTAAGACATGTAATATTGTCACTGAGTGGAATAACAAATTTAAAGGCAACGCTACCTCGAGTGCACACTTGAATTTTGCAAGTGCTTCATATCCCAGTTTCCTCATATTATCATCAGGTGAAGATAAACTTGCAAAAGTAATCGCAAGCAACCCCAAACTAGCAAACTCAACAGGTTCAATATAGTTCACTGAAAGACAGTGTATCGAGAACCGGAGGATGAAGACAGGATCATATGTTCGCTGATTATCAATTGCAAAACCAGCCTGAGAAAGATTACAGATGCAGTTAATCGTGAATGCACACTGAAAGAAAAAGATGATATCATCCCCATTAAAAGAATACAAATAGTTGATGTATCAAATCAACATTTTAAGATACTGGTGCAACATAGCTCCCTGGGGAAATACCTCGTGTATAACTGTAGAACTAGCCTTTTGAACTTCGTGAGAAGTTCCTCCATTCACAGATCTACCGTAAGGAAAGTACAGCACAGTTTGAGCACACAACTTAGGGTCAACAGGAATATTCTCTCTGAATTTAATCCTCCTACGTTCTTTAACGACTTCCACGCTTCTCGGGTTAATGGACTGCATATATTTGTCCTGTTCCCACTCATTTCTAACTCGTAAGGACGCAATTCCCCATAGGTAATCCATTTGTGCAACAGTACCAGCACTCGACTTATCAGTGGACTCGATCTCCAACAACAGATTATATATTTCCACATCAACTTCAGCACATGTTGCCCCATATGAAGACAAAAGAAGATAGACCAACTCCCTTGAGTTTATGTCAATTTCCCCTCCAAAATTTGATTCTCTATGCTGTGCAATGATTTGGAAAAGAACTCTGACAAACTTTACAAGTTCCAGCAGAACTAAACACCGTTCAGATATTGATTTATTTTTTTCGCCATCTAAGGCATCAGGAGGAACTCTAGAAACAGCAATTGCTCTTAAAATGCTCTGCATGGGAGTGAAAATCAAGCCAAAGTGAGTAGAATCAGACTCACATGCCCTATAAATGGACTCCGCAAATTGTGAGTGACCAAGCAACAAATGGATTAGAGAAGCACATGAAAATTTACAATGCGATAAAAAGGTGAGAACATTTCGTAGCATCTTCAGAGTGACAGGATCAGCAAACCTATAGCGAAGAAATGATTTCACAAGTTGTTCTATAAAGGGAAGAGAATCCAACTTGGTAAGACTATTGTGCACATCTGTCATCAATTCCAATATATTATTCATTACAAACACTTCCAAAAATCTAAACAATGGAAGATTCTTTCCATCAATGTCCCCAAAGTAGTCAGCATTGTACTGAAATTTCTTGACAATTATCTTCCAGGAATTGCTTAGCGACCTCAAAAGTCGTGTCTTCAACATTTCTATATCAGGCGCAACTTCCGTAGGAAGTGGTTTTGTTTCTCCATTATCTAACTGAGTATGAGTGTCATTGTGGTCAGATAACAAGAGCATCCTACAAAAGTTAATCTTTGCAACAACTCTGTTCACAAACTCTAAAGGCTGTTTTAGTGAATGAAGCCCATTCTCACCATGCAAGTAGTCAAAAATATCATCTGCATCGGACGGGCATACAGAATTGAAAAGATCCAACCTCCTATCATCAGTCATTGCACCTTCACATGATGCCAAATGGTCTGCTACCATAGAAATTGCCTTCCCAAGAAGACTGCCTGAGAAAAGATCCAAAAATTCTTCTGTGGAAGCAATCAGAGGACCATCTAGACCAATCTCAGAAATAAACCCTGAGACAAAAATCTTCCACTTAGAAAACCCACCTAATAACAAACGATCATACTCTGATAATATAACTTGAAAGGGCTTGCTCTGTTGATTTCCAAATTTGGGAATAACTGAATTTAAGCACAATGAGATGGTAGGCAAAAGCATCAGTAATTCTTCATCAGAAAAAGAGCAAGTTTCTTGTGTCCCACCGCCACTAGTAAACAACAATTTATTAAGTCTCTCAGTCACCATAAATCCTAAGACAGAAGTATACAGAGGGTTTGTTTCAGCAATAAGATACAACAAGTCCGCTGTTGTTCTATTCACCTTGTGTAAGCAATAAGAGATTATATCCACAGGAGTGCTTGCCACAGCTCTTGATAAAACCATAATAGAAGAAAGATCTGGCTGTTGAATGGCTTTATGCACTTTTATAAAACTGAAAGCTTTAAGCAGACACTTATCAGCAACATCTAATTTAAAACGATAAGCAATCTCAAATACTTGACAGAAAATCTGTTCAAGCAGCAGAACATCAATATGTAGCCCAGTACCACCGAAAGAACTATCTAGTTCATTTTCCAGATATTGCTGCCTCATAGACACTGACAGGGAATCAAAAATGCTACAGGCAAGATGTAAACTGATATGTAGAGCATTCTCCTTGGATGACTTGTGTACTTTTGTGTTGTTCAAATCAATCGGAGAAATCAACCAGTTCACCAGATCAAGCAGCTCAGATGGAGATATAAACCTAACAAAACTGTGCAAAGCATAGAATGTCGGAACAAAAGGCTTGAAGTCTACGGATTGGAAGCATGCATTGAACCTCTTCTTGAAAACCGAAAAAAAGTTCTCTTTCAGTGACTTGAATGCTCTTGATATTTGCTTTCTGCCATTTATAACTTGTTCAGATATCTGATCATCATACGTTGAAGACAAAAGCTCACAAGTTATTCTTACTAAATCCAGGACATGGTGATCCATTTGGTGAACCACTTGCTCGGATAATCTCAGAAGTTTCTCCATTGATTCCCCAAAGACAGAATCCGAGAACTCTACATCACCAAACAGTGGAGAACCCAAGGATGCTGCCACAGCCGGATGATTAAATATGATTTCTGCAACCTCTACAGCATAAAGTACATTAACAGGAATCTTAACATGAGCTGGATTGACAATATCCAAATCTTCAGCCAGTAATTGTTTCAACAAGTGCTCTGCAAGTATAAAGCATAGCTTAGAAAGCATCTTGAGTTCATCCGAGGGTCTGACTCTGTAGCATGAGTTTGCATGATTGGTCCAGAAGAGTACATTGCATAATGAAGAAATCAGATGATCAAATGGAATCCCAGTCACTTTGTCCAAAAGCAATTTTTGAAGCCCTGAGTGCTCAAGTAGATGCATGCTGTTACTTTGTGCAACAGATGAAAAGAGTACACAAAAAGGAGCAACTTTCAAGAATTGACTAAATGCAACAGAAGCAGCTTCTGCTGAATCAAGATTAACGTTATCAGATATCATTTCATCTTCCTTGCAGTGAGTAATACTATCAAGAGCAGCAAAAAACATATCAGGCCATAATTTGAAAACATCACTAAGATAACTTGATTCGAGGAAAAGGATTGATGATAAAACTGAGAAAGGGACCTCATGTAGGTGACTTGAGATGGATAAGACTAATGGAAAATTCTGTAATATCTCAGGAGGTCTTGTGCACATCAATGAGAAGCAAAATCCAACCATCAATCCAACAAGTCCAGTATCATACTCACTTCTCAAAACTCTTTCGATCTCTCTAAGTGTATCGTTAAAAGAATTATTTAACGGCATGGCATTCTCAACACTGGAATAAATGCTATAGCACGTCCTATGAAAAATATCACGCGCAAAATGCAGAAGAATCTTCAATGGCCTCCACTCACAAGGACATTCGGTAAGCTCCAGGATATCAACTTTGCTGTCACAATTCTCGAGTTTATCAGATAATACACGATCAACAAGAAATGACAATGTTCCAGTATCAACCTGGCAAAGTTTAATGCATTTCCGTGGTTATCAAAGGATCAATTATGTTGAGAAAGAAGAAAGAAGAAAGAAGAAAAAACATGAGCATGTCATTTTACCTGTGTATCCAATAGATATTTCATTGTGTTACAAACATAGTGTGAGATCAGTGACTTCTGAGGTACTGTGAAAGATCCAGATTCAGAGCTGAGCAGCCTTACACATTTCTCCAAGATACATATCGTAAACGGACTTACTTTAGGAAATAGATCTGCTTGGAGTATCAAGAAAACAGTTGAGTATCAGTACAATTAAGTTTATAAATCACAATGTGATTTTATGATTTTTAGTACAACTTCTTCTTAGCATATCTACAACTAATTCATAAATGTGTTTAGCATCAGTGGAGCAAAGGAAAATTATATGAAGTGCATTAGTTTCTTATCTGAAGACTACAATTTTCTGTTATAAGTATAGCTGAAACTAACTTCAGCAACATTTGTTGTTTCATTTCTTATTCAATTAAGTGAAGGATTATTCATGATTAAAATGTGGCATAGTTGTGTAGATCGGTTCATTTATTTCACATATTATGGTTTAAACATCCTTTTTCTTTTCCTGAAGGAGAAAGATCAAATGGTGACCTGTAAGATACTTCTTCAAAGATTAAAGACCAAAGTCTTGTATGCGTTATACTGAAAGTAGAGAGAGAAATAAAACCAAAGAAAGAGTGCAAAGCTTGCTCTGTATGAAGCTGTTCAAAAGGGTAATTTTATGGATGTTGTATATAACTAATTCCCTGCAGAAGGCATTTTATTTCAATATTGGAGAATGCACAACCTATCAAGTTTGCAGAGTCTTATGATTTAAAATCAACAAATTGAAATAATTTTAAGGATAAAATAAGAGTGAAATGCTTCTATTACTGTTGAACAGCACTATTCATCCAAAAACAGCTAAAGTGTGGTAATTGAAGCGGCTATCCTTGTCATCATCTCACCAGAAACAATACAACTAGCTGAGCCACCAAACAATAAACCCCGACTGCCCACGCTTTCCATGACCGTATTAATCCAAGACCATTTACAATCATTAATTTCACATTTCAACCCCGTAATTATTCTCATGAAAAGCACAATTCAGAAACCAATTATATGGCATAATGATCGATCAGCTTGTTGTAAACAAGGGTTTTTGGAAATGCAGAACACCGATACTGATGCCGCTGCACTATTTTGATCAAATTTATGTGGAAAAAGGTTCAGAAAAAATATTTTCATGACAAGCACAACTAAATGGAACAAGAGAAATTCTGGAAAAAGCTTAAAGCTAACATTACGTGTATATATTCAGGTCTTGAGGTAGACAAGGTTGAGGCATTGAAAATACATTTGGACATACATTTGTAGATACAATTAGCTTTATTATGCATAAGTGAACAGTACTATCAAACTGGGAGGCATGGATAATAAATTACCTTTACCACCATCTGAATCATAAATATAATGCTTCAAGAATTGCATATACTTATACAAGTTATTTCCTGTTGTGGAAACCGCATCACAGAGAAATGAAACAACGACAAAAGACAACTTCTGCAAGATTTCTTGCTCCAGGTCTTCATCATAAACATGATTTCCATTTGGCCCAGGTATAAATAAGAACCATGCACAAATCTCCCTCCTGTTGCTGTCGAATGCACCAGTGCTTAACATGGCTGCCTTTGCCAAGGAATAAGCTTGCTCCCTAATGTGCCTGACCCGTGAACCAATTAACAAGACGATAAATGGATGTAGGTACTTGTACATTTGTGGTGGGGTTCTCATAGGAGTCGCACCTCTAGAAAACTGGCTGATGTGTTCATTAAGCAGTTGTAAAAGAGACTGCTGCAGAATTGTTGGCAATACCAGAGGATTTTCGGGTAGAAATTTAAACAAATCAAATAATCCTTCAATGGCCGTAGGAATGCTCCGCTGCAAAACAGTGTAAAAGTCTCCAGTGAGTAGTAAGTCGTAAGCATGGGAACCATGTTGACTAAGGAATCGAAATGGCGGACCAAATGTAGAGAAAGGGAAGGTTGGATAAATACAAAATAGTTATTACTCGTTTCGTTGAAAAATTATACATCCCACAGGAAAATCGTTGACGACTTATCCTAAGGAAATAAAGGGAAAAAGTGGCAATTGCTTTCCTAGATATCAGGATAAGTCACATCTTGGAGTAAACAAAAATCGCTATCTTTTCTTTATCCAAATAAAGGTTTAAATATAATGGGAGAACTTATAAAAAAGACTTCAACAGAGTGGTAAAGTATCTCAGATTAAAACATTCCAAGATACTTGACTCTCTGAAGAAAGAAGACGAATCACTTCAACAGATATGTATAAGAGTACAGCCTTCCAAAAAGATTTAGATGTCACAACTTACATAATAGACTTTAAGCGATTCCAGTATCTTGGAGTAAAAATAGGTATCCACATCTTTTAGATCCATAAGAGGCATGGAGCATTGATGTAAACCCCACAGGTCTCTAACACATTTCACAATATCAGCTCCATCTTCTGGTTGTTGCTTGCTGCCTGAATTTGCAACTCCAACATCACCAGATAAACCCAACTCAGAAGAATCGACTCCACTTATAAGAATATCCAAGTCTTCACTTGTATCAAAAGTTTTAGACCTCTTATTAGCATTTAAATCATTCCACGACCCAATTTCTGATTTGGCCTTCCTTTTCCTAGTAGACTCGAGACTCTTGAAGTGGCTGGTTAGAGGAGAAAGTAATGAAAACAGAACTTGGGGATCAGGAAGCCAAATTTGGAAGTAATCCTGGATGTCTGCCTTTAAATTTCTCCATCTATGCATCATTTGATCGTTTGAACGTGAAAAAATGTCCAAAGTGTTCACCAAAGAATCCAATAACTTTAACGCCTCCACTAAAAATTTCAACATTGCATGTTTCACAAGATAATCAGCATGAAGTAACCCTTTGTTTATAACTGATTTCGTGAGAGAGCGTGGAGCTATGCATTTTAAGATACTTTGCACACGCGGACTGCCGTCTGGTTTATCAAGAAAGCCAAATGAGAGCCCATCACTGATTGAGGAAACTACATCTGCAGCCAAAGAAATAGCAGCAAACCTGCAAGTAGCATAGTCACTCAACTTACTGCATTCTAATTTTTAAGAATAACACATTAAACAATCAAGTGGGCAAACAAACAAACTCATGTTCAACGTGTCACACAGAAATCAACCTAAAAACAAACATCATACAAACAAAATAGAAGAAATAAATATTTATAAAAAATCTAACCAGTTATCTGAAGAAAGGTCTTCAACGCTGTAAGGGTACTCGTCAAAATATGCAGATCCGAACAAAGGACGTCCTTTCACAATATCCAGAAGCAAGACCTTATGGTACTCAACTTCTGTCGCCTTCAATTTCTTCATCAAGCCCGTAAGACGCTTCAAATTCCCACGCAGGGGACTCGGCCGCCTGTCCAAATCTGGCATCAGCCCATTCACAGGGTCAGTACACACCATGAACAGTACGGCATGTGCCAAACCCGATGCCTCCCCAAAATTATCCCTCCCCGAAATTTCCGCCAGCTTCTCCAGAGTGACACTCCCGAACAGCACACTTCTTAGACTGGGGGGCACAAGGGACTCTGGCAGAAGCACTCGATCTCGCAAAATTGAAAGAATATAAACTACAGTCTCCTCATCATCATTCCCCAGCCCACGCAAAACCCCCGAGTACATCTCCCTCTGTTGCAAGATGCCCCTGAGTAACCTCGGGTTCCCACTCTCCAAGAACGACATAGCAAAACCAACGAATGCTTTACGCGTTGAGTGACTCTTCCTTTTCCTGTCTGTAGATTTGTTTGCCCTCAACCTCACTTCCGCCAGCTTAGGGAAACCGGCAAGCTTGAAGTCAAAACTTTTGGCCACTTCCCAGGCCAAGTGTGAATTACGTCTGACAATGGTAGCCAGCAACAAAAGCACGGCATTCTGCCGCTTGGCTTCTTTGCTATTCAGCTCCTTATACAAATCCGTCAACTTTTCCTTGATCAGACTCGAGGCAAATTTATCCAAAACCCGACCAATAATAAGTAAACCGCCACTGCCAACAGCATTATTATCCTTCCCGTGCTTAAGAATTGCGGCAACTAAATTCAAAATGTTAACAAATCCGGGTTTACCTTTGTGAAAGTCCCAAGCTTGAGAAATTTCAAGCAATTTGGAAGATGTCTGGAGATATGCATGTAGAAACTCAGGGCCCAAATCAGATTTGATAATTTTTATAAATTCTTTTGAGGATTGAGAGAAAAGATAAGATTCAGAGGACGTCAGGTTACGGAGAAGCTCCTTGAGCTTGGCTTCGTGGTTCATTTGGAGTGTGAATTTGGGGAGCTTTTCCCCTTCATTGTCCTCCATGGCCACACAAGTCGAAAATCATAAATCTACAGGCTAAAACCCTAAACCCCTTTTTATGCACCGTCATCACCCGAATTTTTTAAGAAAAAAAAAAAAAAAAAAAAAAGTTAAGTGGTGGAAAAAAAAAAACGAAAAAAAGGGGTGGAAAGAAATAGAAAGCCCGTATTTTGTTAATACGGTTTTTGAAAAATTTATTTGGAAAACGTATTCCGTGAATATGTTTCCTTTGTAAAAAAAAATATGAAAAACATATTTAGTGAATACGTTTTTTAGTTAAATTATACAAAAAACGTATTTTGTAAATACGTGCTTTCTATGTTGGTCCACTCTCCTTTTTTTTTTCACTTATTATTTTTTTATTAATAAATATATAAATTGCCCGTCATCACCCATATGTGCTTATTTATTTGAAATTTTAAAATAATTGTTTGGTAATTTGTATTTTGAACTAAATAAATAGACTTCCATATTTAAGGTTATATTCATATATGTGAGTTTTTGAATTGATGATGTTATATTAGTTTAATTAATTTTTAACTATTATTAATAGATTATTTAGTTTTATAAAGATATAATTTATTTATTTTTTATAAACTATAGATATCAAATTGAAAATGGTCAAAAGATGATTAATTTGATATTTTATACAAAAATGTGATTATAAAAAAAATTATTAACTTTTAAATATATTTACAATTTAAGTTAGTAAAGTGTTTCATAATTTTAAAAATCCTAATAAGCAGGAATAGAAGTCTAATCTACTTGTAATATTTCAAGCCAAGCAAATAGGATTACGAAACATTAGACACATACATTACGAAGCACCAGAAATCGATACGTATAATCAAAGCATTCTATATTAATATATAGAGAGGAATAATATGTTATTGTCTTAAAAAAAAAAAAAGTTTTTGGCCTTCTTAATTCTCCCAATGCGGAAACTTATAATAAATGCCTAAACAAATTTGATAGTAAATCTATCAAATGACGAGTTTTAAGGAAGTACGAAAATAATAATAATAACAATAATAATAATTATAATAATAACAATAATGACAATAATAATAATAATAATAATAATAATAATAATAATAATAATATAATAATAATAATAATAATAATAGTTTCTACCGTTTTAATTTCACACTTTTGGTTTTGAAAAAAAATCACACTTTTGATGGTATTTACTATTTAGGTTATGTTTAGTAAAATTACATAACGTATAAGTGAATTTCGAGCGGATAGTTGATAGCTTATGAGTGTGTTTGAGAAGCACCAAAAGTAAACGTATAGTTTATTTGGTTAGTTTATAAACTTGCAATGTGCAAATAAACTTTGTTTGGTAGGACGAGATATTTAAAAAAAAATTTCTAACTTATTTCATAAGTTTTCTTGTGTAGCTTTTCAAATAATTTTGTTGAAATTTTAATTCAGTAGGCTTATAAGCTAATTTTACCCAACACTTGTATCATATTAGCTGGCTTTTCAGCATTCACTTATAAGTTAGCTTATCAGCTAAGTTTATCAAACATAGGCTATGTTTTGTAAACCAAATAAGCTAGCTTATAGCTTATTTGGTTAGCTTATAAGCTTCCTGTGTTCAAATAAGCTCGAGCTTATTTGATAAGCTTGTTTAGGTAGTTTTTCAAATAAGCTAGTTGAATTTTTTATTACAGCTAGCTTATCAGCTAATTTTACTAAACACTTTTATCATATAAGCTAGCTTTTCATCTATAAGTCATAAGCTATAGCTTATTAAAATGGAAGGAACATTCTGCTCGCTTTACTGTTTTCTAACATCTGTTCTCTTATTTTTGTTCAATTTTGCAGTTTTCAGTGGCGCTGTTCGCACCGTTCCCTAGCTCGATGGCCGAAGAAGAACCCTATAATTTGCTTCACTACAGATCGAATTCGAAATCCATTGCATAAAGGAACAAGGTTAATTCTGTGATTTTTCTGACCTATGCGCTTCCATTTTTTCATTTTTCTGTGAAGTTTGGGGGACTTGAAAAAATGTACTCTTAAAAAATTGTTTGTTTACTCTGTGTGTATGATTTGTTCGTCTACAGCTGGATGTTTCAAATGAGAGCAGGATTGATTGGGTAAAAGCAAAAATCTTGTTCTGTTTGATTTTGTTATTCATATGTTTGAGTTACTGAATGCTAATTTTTTGGATTCTTTAGTCAATTTTATTGGAGGGATTATTACACTGCAATGTAGTTGTTTTGATTCATGGTCTAAATTGATTGATTTTCTTCTTTTGGTTGCTGTGTAATGTAGCTTAAAACAACGATAATATATATATGGCTTGGTTCCTAGTTCCTACTAGTAAGTTTTACTTTTATTTTTGCTGGCCCCTCGAGACTCTTATTCTCATGTGATGTTGATTAAAATTAGAAGTGTTGTCCAGTGATGTTGATTGCTATGACACTCCTGACTGTGTACTTCCCTGATTCCCAGAGCAAGAAGCCTTGTGCAACAGATTCATTATTCCCGCAATCGATCATGTTCTTACTGCGGTGAAACATCACGTGGTACGTCGCCTTCTGCTTCAACCTTGTGAAACACATCCTCGATGGCCTCACGACAATATTCACACCCGGGGGCTCGGAAATCCTGACGGAGTAACACGAGACAGGCTCGCCCACGTTGGTGACGGTCCGGGAGAAAGTCTGGAGCGGGCCAAGCGAAACCGAGAACGTGGGGTAGTTCAGCTGCCACTGAGGGATTTTGTACGAGCAATCGGCCGGCTCCTGCGTGATCATCTCGACTTGGTCCTCCGTGTATCCCAAGCCGCACAAAAACGGGACGTACTCATCCATCGCAATGTCGTAGACCAGACCGGGATCCAACGCCCTGTTGGGGTTGACGTGGCCGGCCCCCGCCGCGTAGATATTGGCCGGAGTAAGTTTTTCATCGAGAATCGGTATGCCGTGGGCATTGACAAGGTCTGCAGTGGTCATGATAGCAGATTTCAGGGCCGCCGGCGACCAGTCCGGGTGGGCGCTCTTGAGAAGGGCCACAACCCCACTGATGTGAGGACACGCCATCGACGTACCTGAATCGATTTTGAATATGTTCCCGAAATTATCCGGGTCCAGAGGAGACCACCCGGCAAGAATCATTTCCCCCGGCGCAACAATGTCCGGTTTCAAAACTCCGGGAGCTTCGTTGCTGGGCCCTCTGGACGAGAAATAACTGATGGTGGGAGAAATCGGGTACCCTAGCTCCGTCCCCTCGAACAAGATTGTTGCCTTTGGGGAGGATGTCGCCTTTATGTAGGCCTTGATTTTTTGGCCTGCGATAAAGGACACTGTTGTGGATGGTAAGTCGAGGAATTCAGTATAGTGGCTAAACGCAGCGAGTTCGTCGTTGGCCAGTATCATGGCGGCACCACCGGCATCCTTAACTTCCCGGGCTTGATTCACCGGGTCTATTAACGCAGTGACGAGATTGGGTGTGTATATAACTACATCAATGTCGCACAGCACAATCTTATTCCTCACATCGAACCCCGCCAGCGACCCATTGTAGCATTGTTGTCTCCCACCGGAGCTGGTGTAGTACACGAGGGGCCACAACTTTTGAGAAGAGAAGTTTTTGGGCTGGAACACAGACTCCCCGTCGAACGTCATTCCGTTTCCCAACTTTGCCAAGGCCCGAATCCTTCTGTCGATCGTGCTTGACCCCACTGTGAGAAGCCAGGGCGCGTCGTTGACCACTATCCAGGGAGCAGGACCGTAGTTCCCCGCCGACACGACCATGAGGATTCCTTTCTTGGCCGCCTCAAAACCGCCTTTCATTACACTGTCTTCGTAATATGGTCTGGGCCAAAAGGCCAAGGACGCGGACAACACGTCCACCCCATCCTCAATCGCGGCATCGATACCGGCTAGAACGTCGCTATCTGTGCAGACATCAAAGCAGACTTTGTATGTCGCGAGGTGAGCGTGTGGGGCCACCCCGGACGCTGTTCCGGCGGCGACACCTTGGATGCTGACGCTGGGTACGAACGCGCCGACGGCTGTGCTGGCCGTGTGGGTCCCGTGCCCTCTCGTGTCCACCGGCGAGGCAGAGGCATTGCCTGCTTGGAACACCCGCGCGCCTATGAGTTTGTTGTTGCACCTCGACTTCAACTTGTGAGGGAGGTCGCACTGCCCCTTCCAGGTGGCACGCGGGGGAGGCATGCCGGCATCACAGAACGAGGGGTGGCCTGGGGTTATCCCGGTGTCGAGGAGCCCGACAATGACTCCCTTCCCGAGCCCCGTCTGTGGCCAGGCTCCGCTGTTCTGGTTCAGCCCGAGGAATCCCGGGGAACGGGTCGTGTGCGGCTGGGATGCACCATCTGGGAGGATTGAGATAAAGCCTTCCGTGTCCTTGATGAGTTCGACTTGTTCACGAGTTAGCCTTGCTGAGAAGCCACTGACGACGTGCTTGTACGAGTGGATCAGGGAGTCTTTGGCTCCCGTGGGAAGAAATGACTTGTGGTAGCTCCTGATGATGTCCTCGGTTTCGGCAACGCCGGCCGAGCTTGGATTCATCTTCTTCACGTGGACGATGTAAGTTTTGTGGAGGGCTGATGAGGCCGGGAGGAGGAGGAGGAGAGAGAAGAGGGTTATGGGCACTATGAGTGTACTGTGGAAGAAATTAAGGGGAAGAGCCATGGCACTGGATTTTGACTGAAATTAAATTAACTGTTATTGTTATTTGGCTGTGTTTTGCTACTGGTGAGCGCTTTCTCAACCATTGAACTGCATGTCTTTATAGGGATATGGTGAGGGTGAAGCAATTATAACATTGGTGTGATGTAGAATTATATGATTAATTTACTTATATTTTAAAGGTGGCATGCATGATTTAGGTGAAATAATGTACAAACTTAGGTGTATCATATTAGTCAAGTTGGTACTCAAGTACATATTGATATTGTGCACTGAATTCAAAATAACTTTGCGGTATATTAATGGTGCCATTCTTTATATATACCAACACACCATATGGGATTTTCTAGATTTATATTCATTCCTTCTCCGTGTGATTTAAAATTTCAAACACACCATATGGGATTTTCTAGATTTATATTCATTCCTTCTCCGTGTGATTTAAAATTTTCAAACTCAACGTGAACAATTTTACTTTTTCTAGGCCTTTTCGAAAATTTCTTGATGAAGTTTTAAGATAGACATTATTCAACACAACTTATGTCTTCCATTGCTCTCTTCTTTTCTTGATCATCTAAACCAAAGATATATTAAGGCCATAACATCCAAATTCCAAAATTAATTACTTGTTGATGTTCATGAGAATTGTTTTTTTTTAATCAATTATAATAAGAAAATGATTATTTGAATTAGATAAATAATTTGATATACCACTCTACACAATCGAGTTAAAATTATATGATTAACTTATTTATTTTAAAGTACATTGTGTCACGGTTCGATGTATAGTATGATGAAATCGAAGGTACCGTTAGATAGGTCTGAGTTCAAAGCTTCAAAATTAGATATGATTTGTTGAAATTTAGCACCTTGATATTTCATAAATATTCGATTAATTTGTCTAAATTTATGAGTATTAACTTCCATTAAATTTAGTTGTATCAACGATTTAGTCATATAATTCAAAATAATGATGTGGCGTAATACTATATTTCTTATATCATTTTTTTTCTAAATGTATTAGTATGAGACTTATAAAAACTTATAAAGACATTTTAGATTTTTTGAGACTTTTTTAGATTTTTTTCATGACATTTTAAGATTCTCTTCAGTTTTCTTTGCTACTTTTTTAGATTTTTTCATGACATTTTAAGATTCTTTTAGACTTTTATTATTATTTTCCCGTTAAACACACATCACATTATTATGTAAACACATGTTTTGAAAATTAATGTAATCCTAAGACATAGAACATCGATATATTTCTTAGACTTATATATATTACACATGGTAATGATACATGACCATATTTTTTAAATATTAGAGAAAAGTTTCATTATAATAATAAAATAAAAATTCAAACTTATATATATTACACATGGTAATGATGCCTTATGATGACCATATTTTTTAAATATTAGAAAAAAGTTTCATTATAATAATAAAATAAAAATTCTAATTCTTGAAGGACGAGGACTGTTTGAGGTGTGAACGTTCAAATACAGTTCGTGACACAAGGTGACGTAACAAATACGAGTCTTGAAGCTCCTAAGAACATAAATTAGAGAGAAAAAATGAAAAAGAGCTAATTCCTAAACTACAAAGTGTGAATGAAAGTGTGATCCTAAAATACAAAGGACTGAGTCTATTTATAGTCACACCACAAAAATACGCTAAAATACACACGTATTTAATGATCCATACACACAAATTTAATGATTCAAATTCGCTAGGAAAGGTTGCACTCACGATGTGGTTTGCTAGCGAGTGTGTTGGGTAGTGCTAGGCCGTACTCACGCGGTCACGTACCTGGTCCCGCGGTTGAGTGTGTGGGAGCTCGCGGACAGACTCGCGCAGTCGCAGGCACACGTATGCGACCTTCTCTCGACAACGTGTGTGTTGTCCCTTAGCGACGCACGAGCAAGAGGCTACTAAACACGGGCTGGGCGACGTGTGCGAGAGCACGGGGCTGGCCACGACATGAGGGATATGGCACACAAGTTGCCTAGGCACGTGCGGGTTGTGCTCGTTCTGAGTCGCGGGTCCATCGGACGTTGACTGGGTTGACCGACCTAGAACTTTGTGATGAGTTTTCCCGCGAATTTTGTGGTGACTTTCCAACGAGTTTCCCAGCATATTTCAGACGACATCAAGCCTAAATAGAGCGCATTTTTCTACAAAATAAGATAAAAAAAAGAGACAGAAAAGCAAAAAAAAAANNNAAAAAAAAAAAAAAAAAAAAAAAAACTGAAACGACACGAAAACACACAAACGAGTAAAAATGACTAATTAGATCGAGTAAGCCTAAAATAATAAACTAAAACTCGCACAAATTAAATACTCAAAAACAGATAAAATAACAACAAAACATACAAAACTAACAGCAAATGGAATGAGCTAGAAAACCTAATCAAAACACACCCCTCGGCCTCCCCAAAACCCTAGTCGCAACCCAACCTTGTGCCATGCCCTAAGTTCACCTATTCAGTTTACTATCACTGATTAATCCACTCTAGATGAGTTGGTTGAGATGCAGGATTCAGGTAGACATAACCCATTCGCCTATGCGACCTCTAGGCATATTATACCTTCAAGTTCTTATGCGAGTGTTTTTCCCATTTTTATTGCGTTTTTCATTATTGTTTTGCGTTTCTTTTTAACTCATTTTATTTATTATCTATAGTTTTTAGTCCGCTTTGTGGTTTGTTGCGTGTTTTCTTTTATTTTGACATTTTTTGTGTTTTTGTTTGTGTCTCTCGATTTTTTTTCATGTTTTTGTCTTTTTTTGGCGTGCAGGCCGAGAGCTTTGGGCGGATATGATTTGAAGGAAAAAATGTTTTTGTGAGCATAGTTATGTAGAAGGGTTCGTTGGCGACGCGTAGGAAAAAACTGAACTCAATTCTGAGTTCGTACAAGCTCAAACGAGCCCGAAACGTAAAGCCGCGCGCAACAACTCAATTTTCTTCACCGCGGGCAGCGGAGGAATCCCGCGGCCGCGGAGGTCGTGACCAAATTTTTAAAAGCTTGATTTTGTTCGTTGTTTCGAGTACTTCACATTGGACTCGTTTCCAGACCTAAAAAAAGACTCCATATTCGTTTTCCCTCAATTTTTCTCCCTTAGAAACATGGTTTGATCTTGTAAGGTGACACTCCAAGAATTGATTTGAAAATAATTTCTTAGAATTATTTCTCCGTTTTTTATTTTTCTCTCATGCTTGGATTGTTTGAAACAAAGACATTGAGATCGAACTCTTGCAAGTCCTAATCTGGTTGTAAGTTTTCAATCCCATTTTAGTATTGTTGATTAGGTTTATGTTCATCAATCTGATCAACATGGAATTGAATCCAAGAATGAGGTAATTCACTCACCCAAGGTTAAGGATTTTGATTCTTGTTTTGAATAGTGTTGAATGTGTTTTGTTCAATCTATGTGAGTTGCTCGATTATTAGGGATTCGTTGATTGTTCATCTGCTAGGAAACGACCTTTAGAACCGAAAGGGGATGGGTGTTGAACCTAGGCTCGTATGAGGTGAACGCTTTCTTCTAATCCATTTAAACAACTTTTAGAACCGAAAGGGGAGGAGTTGTTCGACCTAGGCTCGTATAGAGTAGACTTGTTCATAAAAGTATTGTCTATGAGTTTCTTGATTGAATGAGTTTGTCTTTTATGTGTGTTCTTTTGTTACGAAAAGTTATTGAGCGTAATCCTCTGGAAGTTTAGGCTTGTTGAATCATGTAACAAAACAAATAAGCGTTCAACATAGTTTAAGACTTGATGTGATTTCCCGACCCCTACAACTTCTTCTATTTCTCTAGCAATTTATTTGTTATTTCATTAGTCACTTTCCTAAATTAGTTTTAGATATTTCTCCAAATCATCCTTGATTAGAGTGTTTAGGACAAAATTGGAAAATGAGATCGAGATACTCACATGGGGCTACAACAAGAACCTTAAATAGGTTAGGAATACATCTCTCAATAGGTCAAGAAATACTTGAGTTGCGATTCACCTCATTTCTATGTAAGGATGTCAAATAAAACTCGTAGGGTTGGGTTACTCGCGGGTTACCCGCATTTTTGGGTCGGGTAAACCTGAGATGATTGGGTTTCGGGTCGGTGGGTAGAATTACGCTACCCGAACCCCGGGTCGGGTTGGGTGCGGGCATAGTAGGCAAGGCCATTACCCGACCCGATTACCCTACCATTTTACCTGCAAACATTGAATCATATATATATATATACATACACACACACACACACACACACACACACACATATATATATATATATATATATACACACACACACACACACACACACACACACATATATATATATATATATATATATATATATAACCTATAATAAATATAAAAGTAGTCATGTTTATTTTTAAAAATTAGATTATCAATTATAATTTTGATTAATAGTTAAATTTATTTTATTTATTATAATTTTATTATCATTTTTTGTTAAGTTTACAATAAAAAATTAAATACTTAATTTCAAATGTTATAATGTTAAATAGACTATAAAAGATAAATAATCATATCTTATTATTTATACCAAAAATAATATAATTTTTTATAGTTTTTTTATTGTCAAGATTAGTTAATAAATTATTTCTTACATTATAATTAATTGTGAAATTATTTTATTTTATTTTTTCATATGAAACGAGATGGGTCGGATAAAACCCAAATTTAAGACTCGGATTACCCGTTTACCCGCCAAAAACCCACTAACTCGTCGGGTAAAACCCAATCCGAACTCTAAGATTACTAGCCGAGTAACGGGTCGGGTTTGGGTAGAGTAAATTATATGCAGATGGAGTTCGGGTTTGCCAAAACCCGTACCCAACCCGACTCATTTACATCCCTATCTCTATGGTAGAAAACCATTACAATTAATTTAATTAAATTCAATCATATATTTTTTTTATTATAATATTATAATAATATTAATACCAACTAATAATAATTTTACACTAAGTGTTATATAAAAATTACATATATAAAAATTACATAAGTATAAAAAAGTTATGTTTTAGTTCAAGATCTTTATTCTAAAATAAATGTTATCTCTTATTATTTTGTATCACAAGTCATTGTCTTTCAAAAAAATAGTTAGTAGTTTAATAGCATACACAAACTACCTTAAAATCTTATAGAACAACAACAACAACAACAACAACAACAACAACAACAACAACAACAACAACAATAATAATAATAATAATTTCAACTAAATTAAATAGCTATGATCCCTCAAAATTAAAAATTACATTATCCTCAAAATTTTACAATCAATATAGTGATATATGCTTAAATAATATATTTTTATACAATTTTACTTCTAGTAATGATTAAATTTTAAAAATGTAATATGTTCATTATATAATTTATAATTTAATATTATATTTTTAAATATAACATAATATCTATTTACATTTGTGCATATGTACAGTTAATAATAATAATAATAATAATAATAATAATAATAATAATAATAATAATAATAATAATAATAACCAAAGTATAATTTAAGTGTTACACAAATAGACATACATATATTGTGCTACTGTGCGCATCTTGTGCTATATTGCTACTGAAATGAACGAAACATTGTGCGCATAATATTGCTACTGTTTCTAGCATCTGTTCTCTTATTTTTGTTCAATTTTGCCCTTTTCAATGGCCGCCGTTGTTCGCAGCCGTTCCGTAGCTCGATGGCTGAAGAACCCTATAATTTGCTTCACTACAGATCGAATTCGAAATTCCTTGCATAAAGGAAACAGGTTAATTCTAGGATTCTTCTGACCTATAATTTGGGGGACTTGAAAATGTACTCTTAAAAATTGTTTGTTTACTCTGTGTGTATGATTTGTTCGTCTACAGCTGGATGTTTCAAATGAGAGCAGGATTGATTGGGTAAAAGCAAAAATCTTGTTCTGTTTGATTTTGTTATTCATATGTTTGAGTTACTGAATGCTAATTTTTTGGATTCTTTAGTCAATTTTATTGGAGGGATTATTACACTGCAATGTAGTTGTTTTGATTCATGGTCTAAATTGATTGATTTTCTTCTTTTGGTTGCTGTGTAATGTAGCTTAAAACAACGATAATATATATATGGCTTGGTTCCTAGTTCCTACTAGTAAGTTTTACTTTTATTTTTGCTGGCCCCTCGAGACTCTTATTCTCATGTGATGTTGATTAAAATTAGAAGTGTTGTCCAGTGATGTTGATTGCTATGACACTCCTGACTGTGTACTTCCCTGATTCCCAGAGCAAGAAGCCTTGTGCAACAGATTCATTATTCCCGCAATCGATCATGTTCTTACTGCGGTGAAACATCACGTGGTACGTCGCCTTCTGCTTCAACCTTGTGAAACACATCCTCGATGGCCTCACGACAATATTCACACCCGGGGGCTCGGAAATCCTGACTGAGTAACACGAGACAGGCTCGCCCACGTTGGTGACGGTCCGGGAGAAAGTCTGGAGCGGGCCAAGCGAAACCGAGAACGTGGGGTAGTTCAGCTGCCACTGAGGGATTTTGTACGAGCAATCGGCCGGCTCCTGCGTGATCATCTCGACTTGGTCCTCCGTGTATCCCAAGCCGCACAAAAACGGGACGTACTCATCCATCGCAATGTCGTAGACCAGACCGGGATCCAACGCCCTGTTGGGGTTGACGTGGCCGGCCCCCGTCGCGTAGACATTGGCCGGAGTAAGTTTTTCGTCGAGAATCGGTATGCCGTGGGCATTGACGAGGTCCGCGGTGGTCATGATAGCAGATTTCAGGGCCGCCGGCGACCAGTCCGGGTGGGCGCTCTTGAGAAGGGCCACAACCCCACTGATATGAGGACACGCCATCGACGTGCCCGAATCGATTCTGTATATGTTCCCCAAATTATCCGAGTCCAGAGGAGACCACCCGGCAAGAATCATTTCGCCCGGCCCAATGATGTCCGGTTTCAGAACTCCGGGAGCTTGGCTACTGGGCCCCCTGGACGAGTAATAAGTGACGGCGGGAGAAATCCGGTACCCGAGCTCCGTCCCCTCGAACGAGATTGTTGCCTTTGGGGAGGATGTCGACTTTATGTAGGCCTTGATTTCCTGGCCCGCGATGAAGGACACCGTTGTGGATGGTAAGTCGAGGAGATCAGTATAGTGGCTAAACCCCGCGTCTTCATCGTTGGCCAGTATCATGGCGGCACCACCGGCATCTTTAACTTCCCGGGCTTGATCCCTGGGGTCAAGGGATATATTTACGTCGCACAGCACAATTTTCTTCCTGACATTGAACCCCGCCAGTGACCCATTATAGCACTCTTGTTTCCCGGAGCTGTTGTAGTAGACCAGCGGCCACAATTTTTGAGAAGAGAAGTTTCTGGGCTGGAATTCAGACTCTCCGTCAAACATCAATCCGTTTCCCAGCTTTGCCGAGGCCCGGATCCTTCGGTCGATCGTGCTTGCTCCGACGGTGAGAAGCCAGGGCGCGTCGTTGGTCACCTTCCCGGCAGAAGGACCGTTGTTCCCCGTCGCCACACTCATGAGGATTCCTTTCTTGGCAGCCGCAAAAGCGCCTTTCATTAAACTGTCTTTGTAAAATGGTCTGGACCCATAGCCCAAGGACACGGACAGCACGTCCACCCCATCCTCGATGGCGGCATCAATAGCGGCTAGAACGTCGCTTTCTTTGCATTGGGGGTAAAAGCAGACTTTGTATGCCGCGAGGTGAGCGCGTGGGGCCACCCCGGACGCTGTCCCGACGGCGGCGCCTTGGATGCTGACGCCGGGAACGAATGTGCCGACGGCTGTGCTTGCCGTGTGGGTCCCATGCCCTTCTATGTCCACCGGCGAGGCTGAGGCATTGCCCCCTTGGAATGCCCGCACGCCTATGAGTTTGTTGTTGCAACCCGACTTCAACTTGTGAGGGAGGTCGCACCGCCCCTTCCAGGTGGCACGCGGGGGAGGCATGCCGGCATCACCGAACGAGGGGTGGCCCGGTGTTATCCCGGTGTCGATTACCCCAAGGATGACTCCCTTGCCGAGCCCCGTCCGCGGCCAGGCTCCGCTGTTCTGGTTCAGCCCGAGGAATCCTGGGGAACGGGTCGTCAGCGGCTGGTATGCACTGTCTGGGAGGATTGAGATAAAGCCTTCCGTGTCCTTGATGAGTTCGACTTGTTCTTGTGTTAGTCGTGCCGAGAAGCCACTCACAGCGTGCTTGTACGAGTGGATCAGCGAGTGTTTGGCTCCCAGGGGGAGAAACGACGTGTGGTAGCTCCTGATGATGTCCTCGGTTTCGGCAACGCCGGCCGAGCTTGAATTCATCTTCTTCACGTGGACGATGTAAGTTTTTTGGAGGGCTGATGAGGCCGGGAGGAGGAGGAGGAGAGAGAAGAGGGTTATGGGTATTATGAGTGTACTGTGGAAGAAATTAAGGGGAGGAGCCATGGCACTGGATTTTGACTGAAATTAAATTAACTGTTATTTTTTTTTGGCTGTGTTTTGCTACTGGTGAGCGCTTTCTCAACCATTGAACTGCATGTCTTTATAGGGATATGGTGAGGGTGAAGCAATTATAACATTGGAGAAATATAATTGTAGGTGTGATATAGAATTATATGATTAATTTACTTAATTTAAAGATGTCATGATAGATGAAATAATGTACAAACTTAGATGTATCATATAGTCAAATTGGAACTCAAGTACATATCCTCCCTATATATAATTTCAGAATGCGCTGAGTCTACGTGGCTGCTCCTGGTGCTTCGGAATCCTATTTGGCGAAGAATCATGCTTCGTAATTAGGTTTGGATAAATAATATTGATATATTAATAATTAATAATCTAGGTTCGGGTATTCTAGAAATATGATTTAGCTAATTTAGGTATTTTAATATCACTTTTACTAATATAACCCTTTAATTCTTTGTAATCTTACATAGTGAGACACTAAGTGACTAATATATCCCTGAATTTGATTTGTTTCCTTCAATAAGCTATTGAATTATAAATGTACTTTAAAAGTTGATAACTTTTGTATTTCTTATCGGTTTTACATATATAATATATCAAATTAATCATCATTTGATGATCTTCGATTTGACATCCATATTGTATATATATAAAATAAATAAATTATATTTATCTTTATAATAATAAAAAATAATAATATTTATTGAAATTCATTAGAAAAATAAAATTATTTTTCAATTCATATATTTATATGTAATGTAGTTATATATTGTAAGTTAAAAAAAAATTAGTATAATATAACACAAGTAAATTGCACAAATAAAAAGTGTCATAATAAATATATAATCACATATATATATTATTATAAAAGGTATTTAAATTTTCAAACTATTTTTTCTCATTAAGAAAAAAAATTAGCAAACACCTGTGTAATACACGGGTGTTGTACTAGTTGTGCAGTGAATTCAAATTAACTTTGCCGTATAGTAATGTGCCTGTTTTTTTTTTTTTTTGGTTGCTACGGTGTGCTTTCTCAACCCTTGAACTGCATGTCTTTAAAAGGATATGGCGAAGAATGAAGATGAGGTGAATCAATTATAATAAGGGAAATGATTCTTTGATATTGGAAAAATAATTTGAGATACCACTCTACACAACTAGGGTACAATTATATGGTTAACTTATGGTGTTACTATTTATTGTCCCCTATTACTACGTGCCGCCCCTTTTGGATAGTTTTGTCCCTGACATTTTTCTAAAAAGTTAAAAAAAAAAAAATCTCTTGTCGTCCGGCCGGCAAAATCGATCGTGCACGGTGCCGTCCACAATCGCCGGTTGGACGCACCGTGCACAGCCGCAATCGCTGGTAGGACAAACTGTGTACGTCCGCAATCGCCGGTAGGACGGACCGTGCACGGCCGATTTCACCGGTATGACGCACCGTGCACGTCCGTCTTTGCCGACCAGATGGCAGTTTTTTTTTTTATCATATTTTATTTATAATATAAATTATAAAGATTATAATTTTAATTTATAACATACATTATAGAAAAACTAATTATAAATAAAAAGTTATAATTTTTATTTGTTATAATTTATATAACAAATTATACATTATAAAATTTTATTTGTAAAAACTAATTAAAAATTATAAAAATTATAAAAACTAAATAAATTATAAAATATAAAAATTATAGTTTTATAAAATTTATACAAACTAAGAGGAATGTTGATAAATTAATATAACAATTTATGTTATATTTCAAATAATCACTTATGATAAATTTATTTTTAAGATACCTTAATTACTCAAATCAGGTAAATTGGCTGATTTACCCAAATATGAGAATTGTTTATGTACTTTATTGATGATGTATGAAATCGAATTATTTGGTATGTCAATATTTTATTTTTCATATTGCTAATCATTTTACTCGATGTTAATGAAAGAGAAATCTAGATAATACTACGGCCAATTCTTCTTTGAATATGTGCATGGAATATATCAAATTATTTGGTGTTATATATATATATATATATATATATATATGTTTATTTTTAAATCAAATTTTTGAATAAAAATTTTAAAATGACAACTAATTTTGAAATGAATATGTAACTTATTATCAGTTACTTGCACCGTACGGGTCATGTATTAATTTTAAATAGACATGTTTTATGTAATTTTGTACAATTTAATTTTCATATAACATTTTCAACAAAATTATATAGGTAAATTGTATTACATATTGATTTCATATTTCTAATTTATAAATATTATTTAATAAGCATTTTTAATTTATAAATATTAATGAATATTTCTTACTCGTGCATCGCACGAGATTCGTAGAAATCCAAAGTTTCAAAATTATATATGATTTGTTGAAAGTTAGCCACATGATATTTCATAGAAAATTTAGTATTAATTAATTTTCCTACTTTCACAAACTTATGAGTAATATTGCCATTAACTTTAATTATATTAGCATTTTAGTCACACATAATTCAAAATATTGATGTGGCATGATACCATTATTCTTATATCATATTTCGTATTATTTTAAATGTATTAGTTTGAGACTTATAAAAACTTAGACTTTTTCAGATTTTGTAAAATAAAATATATGATTATTATGTGGGATTTTGATTATTCTCATGGATTTGACAGGATTTTTTAGAAATCCAAAAAAGTCTTATGTTGTACTTATTCTTTGAGTCTTTTAAAATTTTTTCATGACATTTCAAGATTCTCATAGACTTTTATTACTATTTTTGCTTTGAACACACATAAATTGGTATGTAAACATAAGGTTTTGAAAATCTAACAGTCTTAACACATAAAACATCGATATATTTTTTAGACTTATATATTAAACATGGTAATGATGCCTTACGATGACTGTATTTTTAAAATATTAGAGAAAATTTCATGATAGTAATTAAATAAAAATAAAAGAAGAAAAAAAGAAAAAATACTACATAATGCAAACATAGTTGATCGTCAAAACAATATCAAATAAAAATAAATGTGAAAAATTAGAAATAAGTCCAATTTCTACTTAACAGCATCATTCCACATTTCATATACTATTGTATCCCTCTATGCATTAGCAGCGGCTTTTTGTTGTTTTTGACTTTCAAAAAATGGACTAATGTTATCTCTTCGGTGGTGGGACAAGATTGATATGTTTCTCGTCTAGGTTCAACTGAAAATTCGTCAAAGCGACATTCCATTCGTAAAAAGTTACGCAACTCTGCACAGGCTAATACCAACTCAGCTTGCGTAAACGAAAATGGAGGCGTCGATTTGAAAATCACAAATCTTGATTAGAATATACAAAATATCCTCTCGATTACATTTCTTAGTGAGGAATGTCTGAGATTAAACAATTCTTTGCCATTGTTTGGGTCTCCACCTTGGCCCCTGAAATCTTTGAGATGATAACGGGTCCCTCGATATGGATTTAGAAATTGTCTTCCGTTTGGATATGCACAATCTGCCAATAAATACTTTTCTGCAAATAAATATATGATTATAACGTGCTTATGATAATATATAGTATAGTAAAACATGAAGAGAGCAAAAATACGAGATCATACCATTTGATATTTTTAGGCTATTTCTTCTTGTTAAAGTATCTGTCATAAATTTCGAATCATGTGTTGAACTCTCCCACTCACTGAGCACATACATAAACTATAGATCGCAGTTACAAGCAGCTAAAACATTCTGTGAAATTTGTCCATTCGAATTTCTGTAACTACTTGTATCATGTCCTGTAACCATTGTTGGAATTTGTGTGCCATCAATAGTATCAATTCAGTCTTGAAATTTTCAAAATTTAAACATTACAAAACAATATAATGAGATCAATTTTTTTACAGATAAGTAAATGATGTTATTGCTTACTTTAAAGTAGGGTAAAATCTTATACTTTCTCTTATTTTCTAGGGCACTGTAGATCCTAGTTTAGACAACATATCCTCAGAGTATTTGTTTAGTGCCTTCAATACCTTGTTTTAATTTTGACTAGTGGTGAAATGCAAACGACCAAATGCTTGGCGTACTTGACGATATTAATTAATTTGCCCAACGATAAGCAGGATTGTGACAAGCATTTCCTCAACAGAAAAAAAAACTTTGTATCAATCAAGAGTTGTTTTTCTCTAATGATACGACATAATTTTGAGAATACATCGGGGTACATTTTGCACACCTCTCGAAAATCATTAGGATCTTCCCCCTAGTAATTTATGTATATTGATCCACAGTTTTCGACTTGCTTCTTAATGAGTAATTGATACGATTGTGACACATATTAACCATAAGCACATTTACCGTGTAGAAAGCTGCTTGAAAGAGCAAATATGATTACCGAATGTATTTATATAATTCTTCACTCCCCTCATCTTCTTCAATTTCATCAATGTCTGTTACTGTTAGATCATCTTCGTGCATATCAATATCTATCATTATGTGACCTGTAATAACTAATAAGAGATGAAACGATATAAAATTCATTTAATAAATAACGATATATATGATTTATTGAAAGTTAGTCAGGTGATATTTCATAAAGATTCTATTAATTTGTCAACTTACACAAATTCATCCGTTATTAACTGTCATTAAATTTAATTATATCAGCATTCACATAATTCAAAATGTTGATGTGGCGTGATACCATTATTCTTACTAGTATGTAATCCCGTGCGATGCACGAGTTGTATTTATTTTGGCAAAATTTATAATTAAATTATTAATCAATAAGTTATAATACATAGTGTATTTGTTAGGTAATCGCAAAATATTCGTCATGAAAAAGTCATACATTATTAAAACATCGTCATTTTTCCATGCAAAATTACTTTGCACTTGGCAACCGTATACCGTTATTTACCAAGATTGCTCTCCAATTGGTAATTGCGAACTGCATAGACACCTTCTTACTTTTTTTGTTGCTCTCCAAATTGAGATTGTATCAATTTATTCCTAAAATCTAGATGTATCAGTTTATTCCATAGATCAAATATCTAACCAAATTTTGAAAAGTGAATAAAAACCGGATTGTATCAATTTATTCCTAAAATTATGAATGCTCATTAATTTCTTATTCCAAATTGTCCTAACATTCTAAATTTAGCATGTAATTAATGAAATTGGCGGGAAAGAGTTTCTAAAAGTGAATTATGTTAATCTTTATTATATATTAATAGATTTCATATTTTGTATTTTTTTCTAAATGTATTATCTTTAGACATGTAAAATCTTAAGAGCACACTTAGGATTTTGTAACCTATATGATTATATGGGATTTTGATTATTCTTAGAAATCCAAAAAGTCTTATGTTGTATTCTTAGAAACTTTTGTGGATTTTTTTCATGACATTTCAGGATTCTCTTAGACTTTTATTTTTATTTTTGTGTTAAATTGTTATTGTGTATATTTGTGTATTTACCGTATTAGCCTTAAGTTATTTGTAGCCCTAATTTTGTGTATATATTCTTGGTTTAGTGAGAGTTGTATCATCCGATTGTGATGATCATTTACCCAAATTCTTCTTGTCTCCTTCGTATCATGGTATCAGAGACCTGATATTTTTCGAATCACAAATTTCTTTGTTCTATCTAATCCGATTGCCTTCGTCGCGTCGGGTTCATCCGTATATTCTATCTATTGCTTTCATC
>CACSLK010034050.1:4523286-4537834 GCA_902706635.1 Striga hermonthica | reverse complement strand
AACCGATAAGAAATACAAAAGTTATCAACTTTTAAATTACATTTATAATTCAATAGCTTATTGAAGGAAACAAATCAAAATTCAGGGATATATTAGTCACTTAGTGTCTCATTATGTAAAATTACAAAAAATTAAAGGGTTATATTAGTAAAAGTGATATTAAAATACATAAGTTAACTAAATAATATTTATAGAATACCCGAACCTAGATTATTAATTATTAATATATCAATATTATTTATCCAAACCTAATTACGA
The DNA here is from genome assembly GCA_902706635.1 of Striga hermonthica. Classification (NCBI taxonomy): domain Eukaryota; kingdom Viridiplantae; phylum Streptophyta; class Magnoliopsida; order Lamiales; family Orobanchaceae; genus Striga; species Striga hermonthica. The sequence goes on along the minus strand of CACSLK010034050.1, from coordinate 4,537,576 downwards.
AGCATGATTCTTCGCCAAATAGGTTTCCGAAGCACCAGAAGCAGCCACGTAGGCTCCACTCATTCGAGAATTATATATAGGGAGGATTTATGTGCTTTTAATATTTTAAATAGACACGTTTTATGTAATTTTTCACTAACTTAAATTTCATATCACATTTTTCATAAATTACTTTATCTTAAATTCTATTACATATTAATCCACATTTTTAACTTTTTACATGTTATTTAATGCTTAACAATTTATTCAATGTTTGTTTATAAATTTATTAAGTTCATATTTGAAATTTAATTCAACATTAATCAAACCCACTGTTTTCAGTATTATCAATCAATCATTCTTACACATCATATCAATTTTAATTTGCTATTTTAACTAATCATCATTCTGCAACATTTCTCTCCTACTTTTATAGTTAATAATCAACTTTAATTATTTTATCTTAATTATTATTTTAGTATAAATTTAAAATTTTACTAACAACTAATTATAGAATTATGTAAAATTAACTCTGATTAATTAAAAAACGGTTATAACAAATATATTTGTATATGTGCATAGGGTTGTAAATGAGCCGAACCGCGAACCGAGCTCGAGCTTAGGGTGTTCGAGTTCGAGCCTTATCGAGCCGACCTGAGCCGAGTTCGGCTCGTTAGCCAAACGAGCTTTTAGTGAGCTCGAGCTCAGCTCGTTAAGGCCTCGAACTCGAACCGAACTCGAGCCTTAACGAGTCGAGCTCGAGCCGAGCCAAGCCAAACTCGTTTAATTTAACACCAGCACATTCCAGCAAACAATATAAATTGTTGGATATTCTTCCTTTCTAAACCTGTCCCGTGCTGCAAACTTTACCAGCCATGGCTTGTTCTTTGTCCACCAAGAGTTTCACATCTTTAAAACCTATGACCATTTTGGGTGATAATTCTCAGTCGCTTCGATCCCAGTTTGCTTCTTTCCCCCAAAACAAACCAATTTTCTTGAAATCCAGTTTTTCGTCTACAAGAGTGCCCAGAAAATTTAGCGGTAAGCTCCTGAATCCCTTAACCCAATTTTAATTTTCTTTTAATTTAATCAGTAAGTTTCTTATGTTGGTTACAGTTGTTCCTGTCTGATTAGCCCCTGTTAGTTTAATTCGATGCCAGATTCATTTATGCTTTTATTTTGATTAGAGAGAATTCAGTTCGGAGACTATTTATGATTGATGTTTCATTAGTGTACAGTCTAGGTAGCTAAGCCAAAAAAAAAAAAAAATGGTAATTTCTTGAATTGATGACTCAATCTTGCATATATAAAATGATGTGGATGATCTGTCTGAAACTGTTAATGGACATTTTGATGCCGACGAGATTGCGTTAGTATATCTCGACAAATATGATTGACTCGTCTCATTAGTTTGAATGTTATTTCATTTCTTATTATTATCATTTGTATGTATGTTGTGTTTATATTTATGTTGTATTGAGTTTGTTGTATTTTGGGCTTTTAAGTCTATGTAGGATGGGATATTATAAATAACCGTGGTAACATCATTGTCTGGCGGTTATTATCAGATATTGAATGAAAATTATCGTGTTCTTCGTGAAACTTCTCTATACACAATCTTCCATCACAGGTCTGCTGCATCACATTTTGTAACTCAATACGGAAGGATTGGCTTCTGAGGATTTTAAGTAAAAAATATGAAGAAGCATGCTTCTAACTCAACTCCCAAATGTCATTTTAAACTGATTTAACTTATACTTGGTATATACCACTAGTTAGTTCTTTCCTACCCACGATCATCGAATTAAAATGATTCCTCTTAGTTGTTAGATGATAATGTACCAAGCATATTCGGGAGCACAAAGTGCTTGTTGATAATTTCTTGTTTTGATTTGATTAAAAATTTGATTTTTTAGTTATTTTATTTTTTTGCAGTAAAATCAGTGGCTGCTCCAACAGAATCAGTTGCTGGCTTTGATGAAATGGTGTCTGGAACTCAACGTAAATATTACATGCTCGGAGGAAAAGGAGGTGTCGGGAAAACTAGCTGTGCTGCTTCACTTGCTGTCAAGTTTGCAAACAATGGTCATCCTACCCTTGTGGTTTCAACTGATCCTGCACATTCCTTGAGTGATTCTTTTGCACAGGTTCAAATAGAATTTGTTTCTTTCGATTTTAGTATTTTCATCCTTTAGGGGAAGTAATCAGTAGAAGTATGCTTGTGGTGTGTGAAGGATTTGACTGGGGGGACGCTAATGCCTGTGGAGGGTCCTTTTTCTCCACTTTTTGCCCTTGAGGTTAGTGTAAATGCGTTTCTTTGGGCATGATAGATGGCTTTAGTCTCTTATGAGATTGAACGAGACATTTTACATTTGAAAAAAAATAAATCTGGGGTAGCCAATTTACTGTATTGTCGGCACAGATAAATCCTGAAAAGGCAAGAGAAGAATTTCGGAGTGCCAGCCAGAAAAACGGTGGAACTGGAGTCAAGGACTTCATGGATGGCATGGGTTTGGGTTTGATTGCAGACCAGGTAGACCCATGTTCATTTGCGGAAAAATCATTTGTGTATATTACTCTAGTTCTATCTAACTCGCTTAGTAATTAGATGAGTATATTCAACTGGAAATTACTAATAGTTTTGAAAGAAGTACTGACATAGTTGGTCTTATCCTGTATTTTAATTTTCTATAATTATTATTAATAAATTGTAAATCAAATAAATAAGCTCAATTTTATTTTTCATTTTTTTTTAAAATAGTATCACTATTTTAATTTATGAATTTTGATATTAGTCGTGGGAAATGGCTACATTTAAAATTTAATTTTAGGTGGAATTAGGAATTGTCTTTCACAGTGGTTTAAAAACTTCACTCAGTAGCAAGACATGAAACATATTTGCACTTTCTATTGATGTGCTAGTAATTATGTCTTCTTGTTCTGTAAATCCTTGAAAATTAATGCCTCTGTTACGTTTTAAGATCTGTTGTGGCACGATTGCATATGGGAATTAGTGACATGTGGTTTGCCTTTGTTCCGTAAATGACATCGTTTCATTTATTTATTGTTTTAAATCAAACAACAGGTTAGCTATTGATGATGCTTTGCTTCTAACTCCATGGTCCATGCTACCTGTGATTGGTAGACGGGGAACTTTTTCTGGCTTTTTACTGAAGTATAAACTAGTACAAAAATACATGGGTGTTTATTTAGGAAATTCATATTTAAAGTTATGTAAAAAAGATAGAGAGAAGTATTTGTTTTAAATTTTAAATACTTTTTGAAATAGTTGTTTTATAATTTACATTTAAAATGACACTTTTCCCTTCTACGATTTACCCACCGCTATTATAACAATTTTCTAACTTATATCAAATAATGACTTTATAAATATATTTATTTGATTAATAAATATGTTAATGTTTATTATAAAGATAGATATGATCATCTATTTTATATATGCCGTATTGATGTCAAGTCGAAACTCATGAAAGATGATTAATTTGATATATCATACGTGAAAAACTTATAACCACTACAAGTGTTATTAACTTTTAAAAATATTTATAATTAAGTTAGCAAGTGTTTGGTAATTTTAAAACCTAATAGGCATATATAGAAGTCCGGACCTATCTGGACTACTTCGAACACCAAAAATTGACATATAGGATTGCGAAGCACCAAAAGTTGACTCATTGGCTCAGGAAACTATAAAGGACAATATGCCACTCATTGCAGTAATTATCGCTTGTGTAATAAAATGTGTTAACATTAAACACTTCATCCTACATGAGGTATATCGATTATAAAAGACATATCTTGCTGTACTTTTTGGGACTTTTATAACCCAAGTATTCTGTAAATTGCTTTGAATTCTAATTGAGCCTTTATATTATTAGTTTCTGGTCATAGGACGACAACCAAACCATCAGCCACTGTTTTGTTTCCCGCATCCATAAACTGATTGTTAGAATCTATTTATTACGGACTGAACTACATTGCTATAATTCTGTCAGATACCTTTCGTGCTTTGTGGTGCTTTGTCAAATTTATAGTGAAAATGGCGTTCCTACTTTGGGCTTCTCCAGCCATGCGCTACAATCCTACTCTATGCCAGAGTAGTGTGAGTATTATAATATTTAAAAAAAAGGACAAAATACATATTTTATTGAAATTAAAAGATACAACACACAACAATAAAATAAATGATCCAAATCATAATAGCATAATTTGATTTATGAGAATATTAAAATTTATGTATAATTAATTGAAATTAATAATTCTAGAGTAAAATGTGGAGTAAAGAGTTGGCGACAAAATATGAATTTGGTATTAACTCTACTCTCTAGAGTAGACGACTGGACATGGTCTTAGGTTTTGCCATTTGATTTTGATGGTTGTGATCATTATCATGTTATGTCGGCAGAATCAACCACAAGCACATTATTTTCAGTACAAAGAGGCTTGAAATAACAACACAACACAGTTTTTTTTTTTTTAAATGCTGTTACATTTGCATCTTGTTAGAAAATTTATATTTTTCTTTTTATATATCAATAGCTTGGAGAATTAAAGCTTGGTGAGTTGCTGGATACACCTCCTCCAGGTCTTGATGAAGCCATTGCAATATCAAAGGCATGCCTGTTGTAAAATTAGAAAATTTTGCTGATATTCCGTGAGTAAAAGAATTTTTTTTTTTTTTCTTCCAGTACTGATTTGAAGAACACTTCTTTAGGTTATTCAATTCCTTGAATCACAAGAGTACAACATGTTCACTCGGATAGTGTTTGACACGGCCCCCACGGTGAAGACAATTATGCTTCCTTTAATATAGCTCCATTTATCATCAAGGGTCCATTTTCTGATGGGCTGTTTTGCAGGGCCACACATTACGACTTTTGTCATTGCCAGACTTTTTGGATGCATCCATTGGGAAGATACTGAAGGTAAAGATAAATGTATCATGCATAGTTTGTGTTCACTTACCTTCTCTTTTTGTAGAGTAAAAAACATCGCTTGACCTGATATTCTATTTGTACATTCAATACAGTGAATTTAAGGAATTTATGAACTGAAACACATCAACAAATGAGGATGAAAACTAATAGTCACCTGCATTAAGTAAATATGAGTGATGTTCCATTGTCGAATAGGACTTCTGTTAGTGGATTCCTTCCCTGTCATTTTTTTTTTTTCTTGGCTATGAACTTTTAAATTGGGACTGATTTGTTCACTTAATTTGATGTGTACACCAAAGTAGTAAACACCATAATCCAGGGTATTAACTACCAACAGTTTTTCATTTTACATAGACAAACTGTTTTTGGGATGGCCACATGGTTTAGTTATCTTGACTCGTGGCATAATCATAACATGAAAATTGCTGTATATATCTCACAGAAGAACTGCAATATAGCATTTTTACTGTTGATTCTCCTTTCGGTTTGTTTCTCAACTTCTATCCTCATATTTTCTGCCATGGCATGTTGCAGTTAAAGCAGAAGATATCTTCAGCTACTTCAGCCATAAAATCTGTCTTTGGCCAGGAAGAAAACAGACAAGATGCTGTAAGCGTCATTTATTTCCTTGCGGCATTTTGCTCTGTTGGACCCTAACATAATTTTGTCTATATGTTAGGCTGACAAATTGGAGATACTACGGCAAAGAATGATAAAAGTCAGAGAGCTTTTTCGTGATGCAAACTCTACAGAGTTTGTAATCGTAACAATTCCTACGGTAATGTAATAATCAGTGTTTTAAAACATACATAGCGTAATGCGTCGCGTTTTGGTCTTCGTAATGCGTAGCGTAAATAGCATTGCGTGTGCGTAACTATTGAGTATAAAAAATTATTATTACATAAATATTATAGATACTCATATAATAAAACTGGATGGTTGATTCTAAAAATTGTCATAATATTTGAATGAACTCAAAATAACATCTAAGATTTATTTCTTACAAATGTTTAATGTAAATATCATATATAAATATTTAAATAAAAAATCGAATATATTAAAAAGTAAAAACAAACAACAAAAATATAATAAAATAAGTCATAATTTAATTATAAGCATAGACATGTAATTAATTTTTTTAATTTAATTACAATTTAATTCTAAAACCACTAAATCTGAACTTTTTATTCTTAAATTTAAATGTCATATACCTAAATATATAATGATATAATGGACCTAGACCGATATATATTACATTATTCAACTTAGGACTTTGCATTCAAACTTTTAATTTGAAATAATTATCAAAAGTTTTAGCTTTTAGTTATCATTTAAAAATATAACTTTAATCCTTAAAAAATACAAGTTTTTTGAATATTTTATTATTTGAATGTCGTTGCAGAAATATAACGCAAAGTAGCACAAAATAGCGTAAAAAAATGTATTCTTTCAACATTGCGCGTAAGATTTTCGGGAAAATCGCTAAATATAAAAACCTACGTCGCGTTTTTTTGGAGAAAAAGCAATATAGCGAGCTATTTAAAACTGTGGTAATAATGCACCGTGTATTATTGTTTTAGATGAATCAAGTCAAAAGTAGTGTGTTACAAGTAATTGATCCAATCTGAAAGTCTTGTACTCACTTTTTGGTTTTTGCCAATGTGAGAATGCATTTGAAGTTTTATGCTACTTATTCTCTAAAAACAAAGGAAAATTACAGTAATGATCTAATGTAATTGTAAAAAACTCATGTTATCCTTTACAAATGAGGCTGTATTATAATTTCGAATATAGACTTATTGTAACTAGATACTACCAATATGACCTTAAAAAAACATAACCATAAAAAACATTTACATGTTATTTACCTTTAGAAACTGTTACAATGTGGGTTTCAAAAGTGGGCTGGCATAACTTTTTGGAGATTAATTTTTAGTCCCTGAAATTTGAATCTTATTCCGAAGGTGATGGCAATCAGTGAATCATCAAGATTGTGTTCTTCCTTAAGGAAAGAAAGTGTTCCTGTGAAGAGACTAGTTGTTAACCAAATCCTTCCCCCATCTGCCTCTGACTGCAAGTTCTGCGCAATGAAGAGGAAGGTATAATGTAGTTTGCTTGCTTTTTAGAGCTATTGTGCATTCCAAAAATATTCACCGCATATATTCTGAAACAATTACAAAATGATGAGAACATGTTTGTGTTTTTCCCCATCTATTTTGTCATAAAATGGAAAACTATTATTTTATTTCAGGATCAAACGCGAGCTCTCAGCATGATCCAAGATGATCCAGAGCTTTCAGGTTTGACAATGATACAGGCACCTCTTGTTGATGTGGAAATCAGGGGTGTTCCAGCTCTGCAGTTTTTAGGGGACATTGTTTGGAAATGAATACGTGCTAATAGTGTCAGCTTTTTTTGGTAAATTTCTTTTACTTTCTTGTTTAAGTTTCGTTTTCGTCTCGTCCAACTTTAGAAGTTATGCAACTTGAGTTGAAGCACACTGAAATGAGTAACATCTGAAGAAAAGCTACACGGGATTGAAAAAATAGATTTACTTTGATTGGTTACTTTTTTTTTCCACATTAAAATCCAGAATCATGAGATAAGTCCCGCCTATTTGATTTGTATCATCTTGAGATTTAAAATTCTTGTTTGACAAAATCGAAGATCATTGGAATAATCTTCAATTTTGATCATAGTTTCAAAAATAAGAACAAAAACAATAGAGAGGGGTTAAATAGTAAGTGTAATACAAAACAAATGTATTCTCTCTCTCTCTCTCTCTCTCTCTCTCTCTCTCTCTCTCTCTCTCTCTCTCTCTCTCTCTCTCTCTCTCTCTCTCTCTCATGGATTTATTTGGTTTGAAATTTTTATTTCTTTCTAATAATGCAGGTCTTTGTGGAGTCCTGATTGTAGCATCAACCCTGTCGCGTCTTAGACTTAAAAATCGTTTTTGGAATATAAATACAGCTGACAGAAGGAACCGGACCTACAAACAAGGGAAATAGGATTGAACATACTTAACTTTATTCAGCATTTTCCTTTTTCCTCTTTATACATAGCCGATTGTGTATGTGTATGCTGCAATCTTCGAGTTCGTGCTGCTGACTGATGGAATTTGCACTTTAAGAGCCTTTCATAGGATGTGTACAAGAAATGTTGTTAGATCCTACAATCCTATGTACAAATTGTGCTTCTTGCAAGGCCCTATTAGATCCTGCAAATAACAGTGTAATGTTGTATGTATCTGTGCTATTCTATTGCAATTGCATTATATTTAGCTGAGGTAGGATAAACTTCCTAAGATGATATCCATAGTTAAGTTATCTTTACAACCTTTGTACTATACATGCTAAAAAAGAACAAGGAAAAATTGTTCAATTCACTTCTTGTATGAAGTAGCGACTAGGGCTGCAAATGAGCCGAGTCGAGTCGAGCATTGGTCTTATCGAGCAGGATTGATTCTTTTTTTTTAATTGCTCGAGCTCGATTTTTTAGGCTCGAGCTCGACTCGAAATCACAATGCTCGAGCTCGGCTCGAGTTCAGCTCGAAAAGTTTTAAGTAGAAAGGTAAAATTACCATTAAGGACATATGTTAACATATATAAGGGGTATTTTAGTAATTTAATATGTATCTCGAGCCGCTCGACAAGGCAAAATATGGGCTCAAGCTCGACTCGAGTTCGTGCTCGAGCCGCTCGAACTCGACTCGAGTTCGTCAAACTCAAGCTTGAGTCGAGCTCGCGAGCCGCTCGATTCATTTGCAGTCCTAATGGCAGCCTAACAAAACCCCAACGCAACAATCTGCCCGCCAGGAGGGCTATACAGAAACTCGCCATATTACCTGAAAGACTGATTAGTTAGGTAGAATTTAACCCTAGAGTGCTCATACCGCGGTTCTACCTCTGGATTACGCGCACACATACACACCGTTATTGGTGTGTGAAAATCCGACGGTTGGGACCATGGTTTTGGCATTAGTGTGGGCAGTGCCACACCAGTAGGGTTAAAATCTACAACTGATTAGATAATGAGAATTTTAATTAGGCAAAATTACATCTGACATCACGACTTTATCGACTTTTGCATTTCCGTCACGACTTTGGGACCTTGGCACTTCGGTACCCAACCTTTTGTTTTTTTACAAAACGAAGCATTGCCCCGGTTGTTTTTGGCCGACTGATGCCAACATGTCCCAGCAATTTAATTGACCATGCTCACCCCTATAAGAAAAAAAATAACAAATCAAAAATAAAAACGTCGTTAAGTTGATATCGTGCTTGTTTTAGAGACTACAACGTGTACTTTACACTCCACAAAATGTTACAACATTCGATCAAAGAATACAAACTGTCCAACTAACATCAATCTCAAGTCTCAAGTGCCAAAAATAATACGTTCCCAAAAAAAAATGTAGGAAATAATGCAGGCTCATCTATTATCTTTAACTTTGCACGATATACAAAATCCACACTCCAACAATATACACCTAAGAGCTTCCTCCTGTAAGTTGATGCCGGAATCATCTTCTTCTACTCGACTCCATACTTAAGAAATTTTCTAAATCACTTTTTTTGGAAAGTTATCATGCCAATGAAAGCTATAGCACGGGAGGCTACGCCAGCAAGAATCAGCAAACATAAGCGGAGCCCCCAGTTACCAACGTTGTATCCATACCTCATCAGCGCACCACATCTCGTCAACAGCCACACGCCGTAATATCTGTCATCAAATAAATGGGTGGCTTGCCTTCAATTTTTCAAACAATAAAAACATTATGAAATCGCGGCATACCTTTCGGAATTTGCAATGACAAATGCTTCTAAGGCCCACTTTGGGTAACAAAAGTTGGATAAATTCCTTACGAAGCTGCTCGCATTCAACTGGGTTGAAATGAGAGTCAACACCACTGGGAGTAAAACCGAACACTGCAGAGAATACAAGGTCGGTCAGTCAAACCTTAAGAAATCAGATGACCTCCAATTAATATTTAATAACTAACTGTAAATTCATATACAATTACAGTACCAGCTGGGAAGGCCCGGGTTCAAGAAATATGGCCAAAGCATAACCTATGCCTGTCACGCAATAAACGAGGCATAGCAAGACAACATAGTTATCCACGAAGGATGACCTCGGATTGGTGAAGAAATAAAACATGGAGAGATAGATAACAGGCTTTATTAGGATGTTGAAAAGGTCGATTGTGTCCTTAGACACAAAATGAGCAAAGCTGCTAATGCCAGCTGCGCTTTCTCTCGAGTACTGTAACCTGTCCTGAGAAAACGATCTCAAAGCCGCAATCATGCATAACAGAGCTGAAAATTGGTTGATCAAACAGTAAACATTAATAAACTTGCGACTGGCATAACAAATTGGAATTGGAGTAAAATAGTGCAATTTTCCCCATAATGTCAAATTTAAGTACGTGGAACCAAAAATACTTATAGACTTACAGACAGCAATTAACGTGTATGTATAAGCAGCAAAACCAAAGGTTGCATCACTAGCCCTTGTGAGTGAACCCAAACAGGCCCCAGCTATTAAAAGGATCAGATAATCCACTGCCTGTGTCTTGGCTTCTCTCATCCGCTGCTTACTCAACCTGAGATTGACGTCAGATTTGGGAAAATAAAAATCAACTTTTGTTGACATAAAGCAGTTATCAACCAAGCTACGAAGAAACAGGCATTTAAATAGCCCTTTTGTTTATTCACATTGAAGATAGTAGAGATTGTATTATCAGTTTCCTTGTACATTATAAATAAGGTTCATAACCGAGATAACAATGGACAAACCTATCGGTATGGTTTATAGTAGATTTGAGTTAGTTTATCATAACTAATAAATTATACTTGCACACGTTGTGTATTGAAATGGAGCACGGAGGAGAAATTTATTTTATATTCACCAAGTAAATAAACTTAACCTCATGATATCACCCGCACTCTAAACCCGGATAATTATAACAGACACGTGTACTCAGTATTTATTTCTTTAATTCATCAAAGGGTGAAACTTATCCATTAAGTCAATAAGCTCGGTGAGATGTGGAATATTTATTGTTTACATAGTGTGCTGTTGATTATATTCAGCCACTATGTCCTGGTGCGCCAGCAGGGTAATGATGTTCCCAAAATTAACTCACCGGTTTGGGATCCAAATACGACAGAATTATAGCCAATGAAAGGTCAATGTAGTTGAGTGGTACTAGTTTCAGAAAAACGAAAGATATTAATTAATTAAATTGTCAATAATTAAAATAATTAAGGAAGCTCGATATTCATAAACATGGGGGATAAATCGAGTCTAGTGGAACCCCAAGTAATTTGAGTTTGGGAAGGTAGTGCAATTATAAATCTTTAGAAGATTGATTTATTATTCATATGCTAAGGAGCAGGGTGGTCCATAAACCAAGTACTACCTCCTATTCATTTTAAATTGTCATTTTGGCTTCATCAACTATTAACAAAATAAATAACAAAATAAACGACGTTTTGAGTTTTTTGTACATATTTTTCCATTATTACCTTCATTTAGCTAATAAATATACTACGTCTTTTCATATCCACTCTTTATTTTTTCCGAAAGCATCCATCTCTATCTTCATTAAATAGGATTATTATTGGCAAACAAAAATATTCTTAATTAATGTGCAACTTCTAAAAACGACACTTACTATGAATAGGAGGGAGTATTATTTTTCTATCAGGAGACCTAACTCTATCTTCGGTCCCTATTGTAGCCTATAAATGCACCATGTTGGAACTCCTAATTCTGATTCTCTTGGAAAAACACACGCCACCACTTCCTAGAGAGAGATAATCCATGAGTAAGAGAGAGGAGTTGGCCACGGTGTTCGAAGAATAGTCGCCCACACAACTTCTGAGCAAGATGAAGGAATACAACATAAGACTTTGAGGCCACGAGGCTACACATTTTCCTGGTCTCGTAGACCGTGTAAGCGACTTAGAATCGGCACTAATTATCAGTATAATTAATCCTACTTTTAGATCCGTTGCATGTTGGAATTAATTGTGCTAATTGGAATATATCATAGATATAAGCGTCTTAGAATCGGCACTAATTATCAATATAATTAATCCTACTTTTAGATCCGTTGCATGTTGGAATTAATTGTGCAAATTGGAATATATCATAGATATGCCATTTCTCGTAGAACCCAACATATAGTTATGGGACGATTTTGCAATTTGAAAATAACATAATTTTTATGTGATTGGACTAAATCTCAGCTGCAGTTTCTATTGTTAACCATTGAAAAACACAGTTCTATCGCTATTGCCAAAATCAAATTTCACACAAAAAGTTTGGAATCATTTACCTCCCAAGGAAATACTTGTACTGCAAGAAAATATTCGGGGTCCTACGGTAGGACAAGTCAGTGGACTTCAAAAAATTGTGCCTTATCCTATCATGCTTACGCTGCACGCTGGCCTTAACATCTTGCCATACTTCCCCCGCAAAGGATTGATCCTCGACGTCAAAACCATGGATGTGATCTGTAACCTCCGAACTTAGGATATTATGTCCGGAAGGATTGATTCTCATATCCGGAGGAACAGGATAGCCATTATGCAACATCCACCTCACAGGAAGTTCAGTGTAACTCACACCCGAACTCGAGCTCGTCTTAACCATCCCTTCCAAAATGTCAATAAAGTAATCTGGAGGATTCACGCGCTCCGGAACGTTGATCCCAAGACTTGAAAAGTATTCCTCAACTTTTCTTGCAGAGCCGTGATAGACGGTGAGACCTCCTTTGGCTAGGAGTACCAAGTCATCAAACATTTGGAACAATGTATAGCTGCAAACAGAGAGAAAAAGGAAAAAAAAAATACATTGTGAAGTAACACAAAAGGTGGAGATGGGAAAAGGTTTGTTGCTCAAATTTCATAAAGGTTATTAGGACATCATTATGGTTTATGGTTGTATTGTATTTACCTTGGTTGATGGACGACCATGCAGACATTGACCCCCACAAGAGCTTCTCGTCTAAGTGCTCTAAGAAGCAGCTGAGAAGACGAGCTGTCCAAACCAGATGTAGGCTCGTCTAAGAACAACAAAGATGGTTCCATAACTAACTCGATACCAACATTCACTCTTTTCCTCTGGCCTCCAGATATACCTCGTTTCTCAACAGTCCCAACTAAAGAACCCCGAATTCCCTGCAGTCCTAACGAGTCAATCACTCTCTCTACTATAAGGACCTTGTCAGCCTTCGGCAAATCTGCAGATAGTCTTCACATTTCAAAAGTAAATGAGACCTTCTCAATGATTAATTTAGTTTTAACAGCTATAAGCTGACATAACAATGAGTAAATAAAAATTTCTGTATTCAACTTGCATCCCAGAAACACAACATCAACATACCTGCACCGAGCACTAAACCACAGATTTTCCTCCACGGTCAAATTCCCATGCACAATATCATCTTGCGGAACAAAACCAACGATCTTCCTGTACGAATGAATCGAAACTCCCTTCCCATTAATCAAAATCGTACCGCTAACCGTGCACCCGACTGTTTTTCCTGCCAGAGCAGAAAGAAAAGTCGTTTTTCCGGCTCCTGATGGACCCATGATTGCCGTTATGCGGCGCGGCTTTATCTTCCCGGTGACATCCCGCATGAGACGCTTATGTTTTCCTTTTAGAGTCACAGTTACGTCTTTGAAATCAATCTCGATCAGTGGTCTTTTCCTTGTATCGCTCTTTGTGGCCATTGAAATCACGCCCGAGAAAGTCAGATTCTTGTTCTGCTGCTGCTCGGCTTTCTCTCTCTCTAGCTGTGAGTAAGCATACTTGAAAATCTGACTATGTGTATGAATTTCCTTTTCTTTATGAATTTTCTTCTTCACATTTTTATTCCGCTGCTCTGAATCATGAAGCTCGATGATGTGGTCATCTTCTTTTCCCGTCGATGAAGTGGTTGGATGCAAGTGATCATCATTTTCCTCGGGATCCAAAATCTTGACCTCATCTGTGCTTTTGAGGGACTTCTTCTTAGAGAATTTGCCCGAGAGTTGGGATTGTAACTCGATGGCGTGCTTTTTCGCAGCATCCTTAGCAGCCTTCCACCTGGCGCGAGCTTGTGTTTTCTCCCTGGCGGTTCTTGCAGCGGCTTCTCTGTATTTGGCGTATCTTCTTTCTCGCGTGGTCAGGATTTGATCCGAGCAGTTGTATATAATAAGCAGAATAGTAGTCAATGCAACCTGCAATAATGTTGTAATATGCATAAAAAGAGAACTCATTCTTGAAAAATGTTGCATTTTTTGGAAGTGTTGTTAAATTGAGGCGACTGACTTCAAAGTGAAGCATAAATTTCCTATTGG
>CACSLK010034050.1:4494551-4521761 GCA_902706635.1 Striga hermonthica | reverse complement strand
AAACGAAAAAAAAAAAAAAAAGAAGAAGAATGATTACGGGTTGTGAATGCAAAAGCTGTAATCTTGGACGAGTCTTGTGGAGAGGATGTTTGAGGTGAGATTTTGGAGCCTTGTGTACGCCATTTGTGTGAGCAAATCAAAAGACGCTGGGCTCCTCGGCAATTGGCACTGCACCAACCGCAGGGAGCTCAACTGAAGGAGTACAACAACAGTGTGCATAATTGTGCTCACCACTTCCCATCTGCTCATTCTTCTGCAGAGCTTCTTGTTTTTGCTTTTAATGGCGGATCAAAAGAAAAATGAAATTGGATGACAGATTCAAAGCTAATAGTAGTATTGATGGGATTAGGAGATTTAGCGCAGTTGATTTTTCTGTATGAATAATTTGGTGTCGATTTGAAATGCGTGGTGGGTCAGAGGATAGTTGATTAGTCTGTGACAAACTCGGCGTCGACTTGGACTTGGTCGCATGATTTATTAGAGCTTGGATAATTCGCATGATTTTTTTGGCGGTCAATGTTTTTTAAGATCAAATTCCAGAGCCTTTTTTTTTTTTTTTTTCTTTTCTTTTTAGGGGTGTTCGTGGAAGCAACCGAACTGCAAAAATTGAATTATTTGAATCATTAAATTCTGAAAATCGAATTGATTGAACAATGTACTTAAAATCGAAATTTAATCGAACCGAATTAGTCGGTCGATTCGGTTCGATTAACCGAACTTTTAAAAACAGTTTTGTTTTTTGGATTGTTTGTTGGGCTCAAACATATGGGCCTTTTTCATTGGGCCAAACACAATTGTCCAGACAAAAAAAAAGTTTAAGAATTTCAATTCCAATCCAAATCCAACAAGTCCAAAAAATGTCTAAAATAGTTCATGCTGATACAAGAATTACCTGACGTTAGTCAGAGGACACGTGGCGATGGTTGATGTATACTCCGACGTCTCCCTGGACTCGTCTCCTTTGCTCCAACGCCTGCAAAACAGAACCCCGGGGTTGTCCCCAGGGGTAGATCATCCGATGCCTAAGTTAGAATAGGTTTTCTGGTTTTCTGGGGTGGTGGCTGCGGAATGAGTAGAAGAGAGAGTTTGGAGAGTTCAGAATGTCCCTTACCTTGACCTAGGTCGTCCTTTTATAGGAGTCAGACGACCTATGTCTCCCTTCTGCAGGCGGAGGACTCCCTGGCCCATAAGCTTCGTGGGCTGACCTCAGATTTTGGCCCAAAGTAAAGCCCCTCTGGACCTTGGGCCTATAGTAATTCTCCTCAGGACATTGGGCCCAGAGTAGAGCTCTTTGGGACCTTGGGCCTATATTGGGGTTGGGTTACGGCCTTAATCGTGGACTCTAACAGTCCTCGGATCACACGTGTCTTCATCCTCCGAAGCCACGTGTCGTATAATAAATGTATATTTTTTCCCTTATCACTTGCCCCCCATTTTATGTGCGCATTAATTTTTATGCGTACAGAAAATAAGCGATGAGACATTCACAGATTAATATCTGCATTTGGTGACTTTTCAGTACAGTTGTGTAGACAGACAGTCCAGTTGCTTGCTATAAAGTTCCTCACTCTCATTTCTCTTCTCACTTTTCACATTGTTACTTTCTAGAGAGAGATATAGAGAGAGGGAGAGAATCAAGCTCTTGGGATTGCATCGATTTGTCAAGCTCGACGTCAGCATTCGAAAGTCCTCAGACCCTGGTAATTTTCTCTTACCATGTCCTTATTTCTTCAAGTCTTCGGTAGCTAGTTATTATTTACCGACGTCAGTAGCGTTGGCATTTTCTTTAAGCAACATCGATAGCAATAATTTGGACATACACTTCACTTCGGTAGGCCGAAGAGTTTCTTTGTAGACCTCGGTAGTCCTAAGACTAATTTTTTGAACACCTCGGTAGGCCAAGGAGCTTCTTTGTAGTCCGCAGTGGGCCGAGGACTAATTTTTTGAACATCTCGGTAAGCCGAGGAGCTTCTTTGGACACCTCGGTAGGCCGAGGACAAATTTTTTGAACCTTGGTAGGCCAAGGAGCTTCGTCGTAGTCCTCGGTAGTCCGAGGACTAATTTTTTGGACCTCGGTAGACCGAGGGTCTTCTTGGTAGTCCCCGGTGGTCCGAGGACTAATTTTTTGAACACCTCGGTAGGAGGAGCTTCTTCGGGGACCTCGATAGTCCAAGGACTAATTTTTTGAACACCTCGGTAGGCCGAGGAGCTTATTCAGAGACCTCGGTAGTCTGAGGACTAATATTTTGAACACCTCGGTAGTCCGAGGACTAATATTTTGAACACCTCGGTAGGCCGAGGAGCTTCTTCGGAGACCTCGGTAGTCCGAGGACTAATTTTTTGAACACCTCGGTAGGCCGAGGAGCTTCTTCGGAGACCTCGGTAGTCTGAGGACTAATATTTTGAACACCTCGGTAGGCCGAGGAGCTTCTTCGGAGACCTCGGTAGTCCGAGGACTAATTTTTTGAACACCTCGGTAGGCCGAGGAGCTTCTTCGGAGACCTCGGTAGTCCGAGAACTAATTTTTTTAAACACCTCGGTAGGCCGAGGGTCTTCTTTGTAGTCCTTGGTAGTCCGAGGACTAATTTTTTAAACACTTCGGTAGGCCGAGGGTCTTCTTTGTAGTCCTCGGTAGTCCGAGGACTAATTTTTTAAACACCTCGGTAGGCCGAGGGTCTTCTTTGTAGTCCTCGGTAGTCCGAGCACTAATTTTTTGAACACCTCGGTAGGCCAAGGAGCTTCTTTGGAGACCTTGGTAGTCCGAGGACAAATTTTTTGAACACCTTGGTAGGCCAAGGAGCTTCGTCGTAGATCTCGGTAGTCCGAGGACTAGTTTTTTGGACACCTCAAGACATCTTAGGAAACACCTTGAGACCTTGGGAATTTTACCTTAAACTTTGGAGATAGTATGGAAAACATGCTAAGTCCTTAGACCTTGGATAGTTGGAAGAGTAGACCTTAAAACCTTAGGAGCTTTGGACCTTAGGATTGTCCAATCCACTACTCTTCCCACAATTTTTTTTTTTTTGTTTTTTTTAGCCCACGTGAAGTGGGCAGAATGTTGTCCTCTTTTCCCTTTTTTTTTTTTAATCCCACGTGAAGTGGGCCGATTTTGTCCTTTTTTCCTTTTTTTTTTTATTTGCCCCATGGGTTGTCCAACACGTGGACTTTGGGGGGAGAGAAAGTTTGAGCCTGCGAATTGGCAGCTTGCCAATTTTCTTGTTCCCGCATTTGCCTTCTTTTTTATTTTGTCAGACTTAACATCTGCCTTTAAATCCTCTTTTTCCTTTGCTCCTCACACTCAAACCACCATTAGAGTTCTCTCTTTTACCTTTGAGTGAGGCCACATAACATTGTCTGGCTATCTCTTGGTCTCCACGAACTTTCCCGATGCCATTCTCGGTCGGGAACTTCATAAGCATGTGATATGTAGAGACTATGGCCTTCATCTTGTTCAACCCTGGTCGTCCAAGGATGACATTGTAACTGGAGGGGACCTTCACAACTAAGAAATCCATCATGACTGTGGTCTGCTGGGGTGAGTCCCCTGCAGTTAACGGGAGAGTTATAATTCCCTCCGGCTCCACGGTTTCACTTGTGAACCCAATGAGTGGAGTTTTGACTGGCCTTAGTCATTCACGACCAACTTTCATCTTCTCGAATGCATCATAGAATATGATATCAGCCGAGCTGC
Organism: Striga hermonthica; assembly: GCA_902706635.1. NCBI lineage: Eukaryota > Viridiplantae > Streptophyta > Magnoliopsida > Lamiales > Orobanchaceae > Striga > Striga hermonthica. The sequence continues at coordinate 4,518,067 of CACSLK010034050.1, read as the reverse complement.
CACTATCCACCAACACTCTTTTGAACCCATAATTCTCAATCGTAAGCGTAACGACCATGGGATCATCATGAGGAGTTAGAATGTTACCCGTGTCTTCCTCGGTAAAGGTTATTTGTGTGTCCCTACGAGCCTTTTTCTCTTGCGGCTCGCTTGTTCTAGGTTGCCTTGCATATGCTTTGCGAGCAGAATTACTTTCTCCACCGGATGGTCCTCCAGCGATGACGGCTATGACCCCAGCAACTTGAGTGTTGTCCCTCCTCGGACTTCGGGCCCTAGGATTACCCCTCCTAGGACTACGACTTCGATCTTTCGAGCGGCTTCGCCGGGGTTGAGGGCTGCTTCTGTCTTTTCCCACAAATTTCTTAAGGTATCCTCTGTGTATCAAGTCCTCAATCTCGTTTTTTAGGGTCTCACAGTCCTCGGTATCGTGACCGTGGTCTCTGTGGAAACGACAATACTTATCACGACTTCTTTTGTTTGCAGGTGTTCTCATCTTGGTTGGCCACCTGACATAGTCCTTATCTCGAATATACATCAAGATTTCATTCTTTGTAGCACGCGAAGGAGTATACCTTTCAAACCTCGGGAGATTGGACCGATCCTTCGACGAGTTGGTCGTGACAGACAGCCTATCCCATACTTTTTTCCTCTTTCCGCCATTATCGTCACCAGGGTCCCTTGTTCTCTTTCTTTCAGAGGTCTCACGCTCATCCTCCGCTCTGGACATCTCATCAGCGTTGATGTACTTTTCGGCCCTACTGAAGAGATCAGGGAGGGATAGCGGTGGCTTTTTCGCCAAAGAGAAAGCAAACCTTGAAGACTTTCGAACCCCATTCATGAGTGCGGCTAAGGCCACAGACTACTAATTCTTTGATTCTAAGAGGGATCTTGAACTAAGAAATAGACCCTAGAAGCTAAAAAGGGTATCCTGAGCAATTGCAATAATCGGGTTCATTGATATTCCTGGTATAATAGATGCTATCACACATACAATCATACTCAATTCGATGGAATTGTTTGATCTTAAAGGAGATCTTCTATAATTCCTCAATCTCTAGTGCCTCTCCATTTAAACGTTGGATAAACTCCCTCAACGTCTCATTCGACCTCTGACGAACGCCCATAAGGTGGGACGAAGCTTTCTTGTACCGTTTGCTGCTAACAAAGTGGTTGAGAAATTCTTGTGCCAATTGTTTGAAAGTATGGATAGAGGCCGCTGGCAGTGAAGATAACCAAACCCTGGCGCTCTTTCTTAGTGTGGCCGAGAACGCTCGACATTTGATGGCGTCGGTCTCCCCATGAAGCATCATGAGAGCTTGGAAATTCTCAAGGTGGTCACGGGGGTCCGAAGTTCCATCATAATTCTCCATCTGAGGCATCTTAAAGCTAGAGGGAATTTCCTCTTTCATGATGCTATCAACAAAAGGGGACTCGATGGGTGAGATAATATCCGACGTCGGCTTTCTGACTTCTTTCCACACCACTCCGAGCCTTTCATTCATCTCCTCAAGCTTTTGCTTAAGGTCGCCATCCTCAGGTGTGAAATTTCTTCTCCCGAGGTCTCTTTTGGATCTGACCTCGGTCTCATCTTCGGGGGCTTTAGAACCTTCGCCATGGCTAGTTTCTCGATCCTTTCGACCTAGGGATGCTTCTTTTTCCATCATACCCTTCATCAGGGTCTTCAGTTCAAGGAGTTCTTTTTCCACCCTCTGCAGTCGTTCGGCCTCGGTCTCCGAGGTCGCCGGATTTTGTGAACTTTGGCTTGGGCTAGGGTTTGCCTGAGAGTTTGATTCACTTTCTTGGGATTGATCATGTCGTGAAGCGCCTCGATCGACTGGTTTTACCTTTCTTCCGTATCGCTATGAATCCTCTTCCTAAGTCGTCGGTCCCACAGACGGCGCCAATTGATGATACAAGAATTACCTGACGTTAGTCAGAGGACACGTGGCGATGGTTGATGTATACTCCGACGTCTCCCTGGACTCGTCTCCTTTGCTCCAACGCCTGCAAAACAGAACCCCGGGGTTGTCCCCAGGGGTAGATCCTCCGATGCCTAAGTTATAATAGGTTTTCTGGTTTTCTGCGGTGGTGGCTGCGGAATGAGTAGAAGAGAGAGTTTGGAGAGTTCAGAATGTCCCTTACCTTGACCTAGGTCGTCTTTTATAGGAGTCAGACGACCTAGGTCTCCCTTCTGCAGGCGGAGGACTCCCTGGCCCATAAGCTTCGTGGGTTGACCTCAGATTTTGGCCCAAAGTAAAGCCCCTCTGGACCTTGGGTCTATAGTAATTCTCCTCAGGACATTGGGCCCAGAGTAGAGCTCTTTGGGACCTTGGGCCTAAATTGGGGTTGGGTTACGGCCTTAATCGCGGACTCTAACAGTCCTCGGATCACACGTGTCTTCATCCTCCGGAGCCACGTGTCGTATAATAAATGTATATTTTTCCCTTATCAGTTCATAAAAAGGTTTCAGACAAGTGGAAAAGAATGCCTAAAGTCTATAAAACCTACACCAATTCAAAATAAAACTAAAGTCCCAAAAAAAAAAAGGCTAATTTACATACATCCTACACTTTTGTAAACAAAGAATTTATATCAATACTCAACTCTTCTAAAATAATTATACTATTGCATAAAATTTGTTTCCAAATTTAAAAGTAACTTAAAAATCGTAACTGATAAATACAATCTCTCTCCTCCCTCATTTATCTACTCCTAACAATTATCAATTACACTATTTCCTATTTCACACACTATCTTTCCTATACATTCGTTTTTTTTATGTCTTCTCCATTATTTTCTACTTCTCTCCTCTCTCCTCTCTCCTCTTTACTTTATTCCCATTAAATTTTAATCATCTTTCCATGTAAAGTTTAAGTATATTATATGTATATGTGGTTCTGAAATCGATTTTAACAAACGATTGAAACTCGATTGTATAATTAAAGTATATTTTATGTATATGTATGTCCAGATCTGTCGCTCGCTGACTTGAATTACGAGAATCTCGAGTGTATATTTCATGTATATTTTATGTATATGTGTATTGTACAACTTTGGTATATATTGTGTATACACGCAACATGTAAATTTTTATATTTAATGGTGATATATAAATCATCTACATAATTTTCATACACGAAAACAACACCAAGTTATTCGTCAAAAAACGGATTCAAGCACAGTGTGGGGTCTCTACGCGGTCCATCTTCTTGTTTTTGGACGATTTCTTGAGAAGGACTGCAGTGGTGGGATTTTTTGGATGCTACATTACTCGGACGAAGACATATATTGAAAATATATTGTATATACCCGTAACATATACAAGCACATCAAATTGTTTCGACAATTATCCTCTGAGAAATTATTCGTCAAAACGAATTCAATAATGGCCAAAACAACTCCAAGTTATCCGTCAAAGGCTAGGATACTCGGTCTCTCTCTCGGCGTTGTTCGGGTCACGACAAGGGCTGCTTCTTGGTCTGCTTGTGCGTGTGACGAACAGAGACAAAGGGCTACTTATAGGTCTGTTGGAGGGACTCGTGTGGGTTGCTTCTCAGTGATGGCAGAAAAAAAGGCATCTGCGGGCTCAGGCGTGGCTGTTTGCGGCGGCTGGAGGTGCTTCGATGACTGACAGATTCTTGAAGAGTGAATTGTAGAAGAAGAAGAACTTTGAATTGTAGAAGAAGAGAAAAAAAAATTAAACGAAAGAAGAAGAAGAAGACGGGAGAGGGAGAGGGAGAGAGATAGAGAGAGAGTGTTGGGGATATTAAATCTCATTAAGTAGGGTAACTAATCTCAATAAATGTGTTAAAGATATTAAATCCCATTAAGTTAAGTTAATGTGGTATTTGTGCAAATAAAATTACAAAATTATGTTAGTATGCTAATATTTACAAAGTTGTTATATTTATGCAATAAAAAAACAAACTGATTGTACATGGTGCAATTTCCTCAAAAAAAGAAGAAACAAAACATAGTGTAACAACAAATTTTATGGAAGACATAAATCTTTTGTACAACTTGATTTATTTTGATCAAACGATATTACGGGTACAATCTCTATTTATCTCCTCTGATTCTTCTCTTCATGAATTTGGGATTGAAACCTTCAAAGATGGATTTGACGAATGAATCTCCTTCGGGCTTGGTCTTGAATTCTCTAACATTAATTTGGGGGTCGAATGACTTATTCTCGTATTAAATGCTAGGCCTTGACTTGATTGAAGAAAATTTCTTGAAGAACTTGTTTCTTTGATCTTTTGGAAAGATGGACTTTGACTTGAATAACGTTGACTCGAGGGCTTAATAGCTTTTTTTTTTCTCGAATCAAACGCTATGTTGGTTGAACTTCGCAACGAACGAGACTTGAATGTCGCTTGAACATCGTTGATATTCTTGCATTGACTTGAGAAGCGTGAAAGTCGTCTCTTTACTTCTTGAGGAAGACCCGCCGCCTCTTTTTCTTCTTCTTGGCCTTCTTCTTCATTGAATGGACTTCGGGCGGTTCTTCAAGAACTTCTTCAAATCTTCAAGAGGGTTCTTGAGAGCTCTTGAATTTGAGACTTTAATATTTGAGATGTGTTTGATATGTTTGAGGTGTTTGAGGTGTCTGAGGTGTTTGAGGTGTGATTTGTGGCATTGATGAGAGCCCTATTTATAGGTGTAGGAGAGAGAGTCTTGGAAAAGAAGACATCAATTTGATTGGTCCTTCTTGATTTGATATAATCTCTTTCCTTATTCTAAGATTTGATATAATCTCTTTCCTTATCCTAAGATTTGACTTGGTAGGCAAGAAACGATTATTTTATTAATTAAATATCTTATTTATCTTGGATTTATGTCCCAAAAATAAATAAAGACATTAATTAATAAAATATTAAAATTTCGATGTCTACAAATGCCCCCTTGAGACTTGTTCACGGACAAAATGTCTTGGTAGTGAATGAGTCTCAAAATTTTAGATTTGGTTTGGACATGCAGATAGTTTAAACTCTTATCTAGGTGTTTTCGACTTGAATTTGTAGATAGTTTAAACTCGTATCAAGGAGTTCTTCATTTGACTTGATTTGTAGATAGTTTATACTCGTATCAAGGAGTTCTCGAAATGTAGACCTTTTATTCTCGTGTCAAGGAGATCTTGATATGTAGACATTTTATACTCATGTCAAGGAGCTTTTTATTTGACTTGTATACCTTTTATTCTCGTGTCAAGTAGATCTTGATATGTAGACATTTTATGCTCGTGTCGAGGAGCCATATAGATAATTTAAGCTCTTATCAAGGAGCATTTGATTTTGATATTTGGATAGTTTTGGCTCATATCGAGGAGCTTTATAGATAGTTTAGGCTCATATCAAGGAGCATTGTAATATATAGATAGTTTAGGCTCATATCAAGGAGCATTGGAATATGTGGATAGTTTAGACTCATATCAAGGAGCATTTGAATATGTAGATAGTTTCGGCTCGTATCAAGGAGCATTGGAATATGTAGATAGTTTAGGCTCGTATCAAGAAGCATTGGAATATGTAGATAGTTTAGGCTCATATCAAGGAGCATTTGAATGTGTAGATAGTTTAGGCCCATATCAAGGAGCATTTGAATATGTAAATAGTTTAGTCTCATATCAAGGAGCATTTGAATATGTAGATAGTTTAGGCTCGTATCAAGGAGCATTTGAATATGTAGATAGTTTAGGCTCGTATCAAGGAGCATTGTAGATAGTTTAAGCTCGTATCAAGGAGCATTTGAAAATATAGATAGTTTAGGCTCGTATCAAGGAGCATTTGAAAATATATATAGTTTAGGCTCGTATCAAGGAGCATTTGAATATGTAGATAGTTTAAGCTCGTATCAATGAGCATTGTATAAGTAGATAGTTTAGGCTCATATCAAGGAGCATTTGAATATTTGATGGAGCTCTTCATGTGAATTGCCCCCATGCTTCATGGCTTGTGAATACATCATTCTTCATTGCCCCCATGTACATTTTCCTCAAAGAGGTCTTCATACATCTTCAAAGATCTTCGAACTTGATTTGAAGAGAAGAGATGAGAGGTAGAGAAAGTCCCACCGGGCGTGCCAAATTTGTAACAATAAATTTTATGGAAGACATAAAATTTTTGTACAACTTGATTTATTTTGATCAAACGATATTGCGGGTACAATCTCTATTTATCTCTTCTGATTCTTCTCTTCATGAATTTGGGATTGAAACCTTCAAAGATGGATTTGACGAATGAATTTCCTTCGGGCTTGGTCTTGAATTCTCTAACATTAATTTGGGGGTCGAATGACTTATTCCCGTATTAAATGCTAGGCCTTGACTTGATTGAAGAAAATTTCTTGAAGAACTTGTTTCTTTGATCTTTTGGAAAGATGGACTTTGACTTGAATAACGTTGACTCGAGGGCTTGATAGCTTTTTTTTCTCGAATCAAACGCTATGTTGGTTGAACTTCGCAACGAACGAGGCTTGAATGTCGCTTGAACATCGTTGATATTCTTGCATTGACTTGAGAAGCGTGAAAGTCGTCTCTTTACTTCTTGAGGAAGACCCGCCGCCTCTTTTTCTTCTTCTTGGCCTTCTTCTTCATTGAATGTACTTCGGGCGGTTCTTCAAGAACTTCTTCAAATCTTCAAGAGGGTTCTTGAGAGCTCTTGAATTTGAGACTTTAATATTTGAAATGTGTTTGATATGTTTGAGGTGTCTGAGGTGTTTGAGGTGTGATTTGTAGCATTGAGGAGAGCCCTATTTATAGGTCTAGGAGAGAGAGTCTTGGAAAAGACGACATCAATTTAATTGGTCCTCCTTGATTTGATATAATCTCCTTCCTTATTCTAAGATTTGATATAATCTCTTTCCTTATCCTAATATTTGACTTGGTGGGCAAGAAACAATTATTTTATTAATTAAATATCTTATTTATCTTGGATTTATGTCCCAAAAATATATAAAGACATTAATTAATAAAATATTAAAATTTCGATGTCTACACATAGTTCATATGTCCTCCCATAAAAAACAATAAAAATCCCACAAAACAACCTCGAAAATGCCTCCAAAGAGCCCAGAAATGAACCTAGAAAGCTGTCTTGTTTTGTACCAAAAACAATAGCAAAACACATTCAAAACAATACTAAAATGAACCTAAAAGCAGCAAAAGATAACCCAGAAAAAGCACCAAAAACAACAATATACCAATTAATTTTGTAACAATTGAAAAGAATGAAATTTAATAGTGGTTACCTCAAATTTCACAACTTGTACTTCACAATTTTTGTCCAGTCCCCACAAGCAGCAGTTCTGAAAATGAAAATAATTAAAAATATGATTATTGTTAGAAATTAAAAAAAAAAAAAAAAGTATATGCACATCAACAATACCTTTTTTAAGCATTTCTAGTTCATCTAATGGCTCTTCAACACATAAAGGGAAACATTTATTTCAGAGTCAATCTTGTGTACAGTTCAATGTTTCAACAATTTTACGAGTTAAAGAACTCCTAAATTTATCGAGCACCCGTCCACCGGTGCTATAGGCCGATTATAAGTCGATATTGGAACACTTAACATATCCCGAACAATTTTTGACAGAACACTTGAAATGTTCAAAATTTGATTTCCACCATTTTACAACATGAAGATATTCTTCTCCCTCGAGGACACCCTCATTCAAGTAAACTTCAAGTTTGGATTTTTTGTTTGCATAACTCCCGCTCGCTAGCTTTTGCATCTTGAACTTAGCTTTTAAAATTTATTTGGGCTTTGTACTAATACTTTCATGTTATGAACTTGAAGTTGAAGTTGTTTCAACTGCAACGCTAGCACTTACATCATTTTTCAAGTCATACTTCTCTTTTTATAGTTTTTGAAAAATCCAAGAAGTCAAAGAGTTCATGTTCCACTTCATCGAGAATTTCCTCCTTTTCAACCTCATACATCCCATTCATTCAAGAGTAAGCCATGTACTCAATTTTTTTTCTCTCGGATAACAAATGGAAAAAATTCAAAATTAGTCTCACAGGTATAGGGGGTGACATTTTTTGTCCCAACGAAATGCAAAAAATATAAATAGTCCCAAAACTTTTAAAAAACGATCAAAAGTATGACTTTTTGCCGGATTTTACTGTTTTCGGCCCGGAATGCCACGTAGTGCACACGTGGCATATATTTTTTACACGTTGACATCCGATGTGGATATGAAAAAAATCAAAACTAGTCCCTCAGGTATAGGGAGGTGATATTTTTGGTCCCACATGTATAAGAAGGTGACATTTTTTGTCCCACAAGTATATATAAAACATGCAACAAAGCACACGTGGTATTCCGGGCCGAAAACAGTAAAATCCGGCAAAAAGTCCTACTTTTGATCATTTTTTAAAAGTTGTGGGACTATTTTTATTTTTTTTTGCATTCTCTTGGGACCAAAATTGTCACTCCCTATACCTGTGGGACTAGTTTTGAATTTTTTCCGATAACAAATATTTGCCCAAAAGATAATTTTATTCATGCGTCTCGGCTCTTCCCAATATTTAAGAAATTTTATTTTCACGTGTCGACATGGGAGCTCGCGCCTTGAGCTTTGGACGGGATGACGACATCGACTGAAGAACACGACAGCAGATCCATCGACGACGACGACATGGCCGACGAGTCTTGTTGCGGTGGTGGATCGTGTCTGTCGCTGAGATGTGAGCCGCCGACGGTTGGTGGCTGCGTGTGTGGTGCGTCTGTGTGTGTATGTGTGTGTGTGTGTGTGTGTGTGTGTGTGTGTGTGTGTGAGAGAGAGAGAGAGAGAGAGAGAGAGAGAGAGAGAGAGAGAGAGAGAGAGCGTGCCTTTAATATTGGAGTGCGCCCACATATTTTCTTTTATGCTAAGATTATATAAATATCCTCTGAGTAATTTATTTGGTCATGGATTAGTGATGCATTTACAATTTTGTCACTGCATATTTGACCATTGTTATTTAATTTTGACTTAATCATGTCTATTGATATAATCGACCCAATGTTCCAGAATCATCTTATTTTTGTCACTATCTACTATTCTCATATGATCCCTTCTCGAATTATATATACTTACACATACTTTTTATATGTAGATTTGATCCGATAATAAATATTTCGAGTTTGGCAACACAATAGGCAATGGTTGGCATAGAATTTTAGCTGACAACAAATGGATAGTTGATCTATTAGTCTTTTGAAAATGTATTATATAACTTTTTAATTATTTAGTAACAATAACATATAACTAGTTAAGAATTGAAAATAACTATTTTTCAATCATTTATCCCAAATAATTCACATGTTATAATTAATTTTCGAAATTAGGTTCTATGGACCATAAGTTTCAAAGCTGAGGTCACTAAAGTTGGATGATTTCTTCACTAAAAAGTCGAGGTGGGATCATCAGTTTTCAATAATTCTACTAGCTTGAAGGAACTGCAAGATGGGAACAATCAAGATGGTGGTGGAGAAGGAACGAACATGAGTTGTCTGATGATTCATGCTATGAATTCTTATGAGAGATTGTTTGTTTCGAGTCTCGTTAGCCCTAATGAGATTGAAGTTGAGTTTAACGATGTTGGTGCCCTTGAAGGCGTGAAGGAGGTTCTGGAAGATTTGGTGTTCTTCCGTTGCGCAAGCCGAGCTTTTCTTCCATGGGAATTTGTTGTGGCTTTGCAAAAGGATGCTGTTTTTGGTCCTCACGGTGACTTAAAGAATCTGTGTGTGGCTGCTGCATATATGTATGTCCTTAAGTATCAAGGGAGTGATACCATTGAGGTGCGACATTCGACCTTTGTGATCGATAGGGGGAAACGTTGGACAATTCCTGCCATGAGTATGACTCCAACCGCCGACAACATGATCGGGTCCGATTCGAGAACGAATTCTTCTCAATCAGGGGAGTATTAGAATATTTATTAGAATCTATTATATTATTTATATTCTTGGTGAACAAATTAGGTCTCGAGTTTAGGGCCTTATATAAAGCACTCCCTCTAATTTACTTTCCTCAGGTGATTATGAAATAAGAAATTGATATCGTGTTAATTACGTATTGAGAGATTGAAATCTCGTTTATCATTCCCACTAATTGATATCGTGTTATTATGAAATAACAAATTAATTAAGTCTTGAGTTCAGGGGCCTTATATAAGCCACTTTAATAAATATTTCATTAATAGTTCATTAAAGTAAAGACTTAATAAGACTCTTGTAACATGAACACAAGTTACGAGTTTGAAGGTAAGACACGGTTTCAACCTTTTATCTTATTACTATTTTCATGCACTTCACTATTGTTCCTAAAATTTCTGTCCGATTCGATTCCTGTCAAGTTTAGGAACTATGGGAAAAACTATGGGGAGAAGAATCAAAGTAGACGTGGCCAGGTGCCGGGTCCGGGCCCGGCCCGGCCCGGCCCGCCGGGCCACGGGCCCTCAAACAGTCGAACCGCGACCGGCCCGAACACCGGTTCACGGGCCCGGCGGTTCACGGGTCGGTACGGCCCTTAAAAAAAGCAAAAAAATTGGCCTGGCCCGGCCCGGCCCGGCCCGCCGGGACAAAAAAAAAAAACCGTGACCTTTAACCGGACCGGGTTGGCCGCGGTCCGATTCTCGAACCCGGCACTATTCATGCCGGTACCGGTACTGGGCCGGGCCGGTCCGGTACCAGGTCACGGGTCGGGCCACGGGCCGGGCCGCCCGTGGCCATGTCTGAATCAAAGCATGCACATGAATAGTAATGTGAAAATGACATGGACATGGACATAATGTTTGTGTTTATTCATTTGAACTAGTACAACACTCGTGTATTACACAGGTGTTTTCTAATTTTTTCCTTAAAATCTAAAATCAATGAGAAAAAGTAGTTGAAAATTTAAATAACTTTTATAAAAATATATATATTATTATATATTTAGTATGACACTTTTATTTGTATGAATTACATGTGTTATATTATAGTAATTTTTTAACTTGCAACATATAACTACATTAAACATAAATATATCAATTGAGAAATAATTTTATTTTTCTAATGAATTTTAATAAATATTTTTATTTTTTATTATTATAAGTATAAATAAAATTTATATATTTCATATATACAATATGGATGTCAAATCGAAGATCATCGAAAGATGATTACTTTGATATATTATATATGCAAAACCGATAAGAAATACAAAAGTTATCAACTTTTAAAGTAAATTTACAATTCAATAGCTAATTGAAGGAAACAAATCAAAAGTCAGGGATATATTTTAGTCACTTAGTGTCTCACTATGTAAAATGACAAAGAATTAAAGAGTTATATTAGAACAAGTGATATTAAAATACCTAAGTTAGCTAAATAATTTTTATGGAATGTCCGAACCTAGATTATTAATTATTATTAATATATCAATATTATTTTTCCAAACCTAATTACGAAGCATGATTCTTCGCCAAGTAGGATTCCGAAACACCAGAAACAGCCATGTAGGCTCAGCGCATTCGAGAATTATATATAGGGGGATATAGGGGGATAGTAAGATTTTGTTCACCATTGAATTATATATACTTACACATATATTTTTTATACGTGTGTTTGATCCAATAATAAATATTTCGAGTTTGGGCAACACAATATACAATGGTCGGCATAGAATCTATATATATATATAATAAGAATTACTATTTACCATAAATAGTAAGCAAAAAATTTTGAAATAAATTAAATGCATGCTAAATTAAGTAACCTTCTTTTGAAAAAAGTTGAAAAATCCCGTCCACATGATTCCCTAAAAAATTTGAAAATTTTTAAATCCTAACAAAATAAAAAGATCATGCAGATGTTTTCGGTAAACATCTACTAATGGATTTATTTGCCTCGCTGTACATTATTGCAATGGCACACGATTTTATGACTTTATTCCGAGAACCAAAAAAAAAAAAAAATGCCCCTATTATTGGGCACAAATTCTTATTCTTATGTGTAAGATTTTAATCATATTTTTTTAGCAAAAATTCATATTTATATTATGACCATATTTTTATTTATTTCAAATTTTAAAGCTGATATTTTAAGTTTGAATGAATAAATATACGCTTCAAAGTCCTGTTGTCTAATCGTTAGGTTTGCCCAACATTAATCTATTATTATATAAAAGGGCTAAGGAAAAATGCATAATTAATAAATCATTTTCCCGCTCATTTTTTCGTTTTATACTATTTGTGGTAACTTTTTTTCGAAAATTTTGAATTCTCCCGCGTGTGATGTTTTTTGAAAAAAAAATAAATTAAAAAATCTAAATAAAAAGATCACATTAAGATTTTTGGAGATTCTATATTATTTAACTTCTATACAATAAGAATGTGACACTTGTCTCATTTTCATTGGTCCACTATAAATTTTATATGATAAGATAAGTATAACTCAAATTATTCATATTATTTTATATTAGAAAATAAAATAAAAAATATCAAAATTCATATTTTTTCATACTTTATAAATAGAGACCACTCTGATATGTTTTGGAACACAATTGAAATTATTATGTTGGGTTAGGTTGTAGATAAAACAATACCAAAAAATATATTGTAGATAATATTTATTAAATAAATAAATAAAAATAAAATAAATATCATACTATCTTTATTTGGTCACCAACTAAAAAACAATCGACACAGGTCAAATTGTGACCCTGGGTCGCAACCTAACCACAAGGAGGGAGAGAGAAATGAGGTGAATGGAATGGGGCAAGTGTCCCATTCTTATTGGTCTATAAATTTTTTTTATAATAAGATAACCGTAACTCAAATTATTGATATTAATTTATATGAAAAAAATAAATAAAAATTTATTTTTCCATTGTCTATAAATAGAGACCACTCTTAATATATTTTGGAACATAATTGTAATTTCTCTCTTTTCACTCTTTTTTCTTAATCGTAACTTATCAATTTTATCATATCTTTTATTTTATCATATCACAACTAAAACAATAACAAAAAATTTATTTTAGATAATATTTAATAAAAAATAAATAAAAATAAAATAAATATTATGTTAGGTTGAGTTAGGTTGGGTTTGAGATAAAGATATGTAAGTTGTTAAAAGTTAGATTGTGTCGGTGGAAAAGAGAGAAATAATTTTTTATTATTGAGTTAGGTTGGGTTGGGTTGGGATGGGTTGTGGATAAATATAGTCTTATGTTGGGTTGAGTTTGGTTGAGTTGAAGATAAAGATATGTAGATTGTTAAAAGTTGGGTTGTGTAGATGGAGGAGAGAGAAATATTTTTTTTATTAATAGGTTGGGTTGAATTGGGTTGTGGATAAATATAGTCTTAGTGCACAAAAGTTGATTGAGGAGAAATCATGTTTTTTTTTTTTTTTTGTTCATGTGTTTTGGACATGATTTGGACTTATAGGATTTTCATTAGTTATATTTTTGGAGATCGTTTTTTTCCCACTTTTGTGTTTATTGCATGCTAATTACAATATTTATCAAGCTTTTTAAATATCTGAATAATCTTTATTTAAACCAAATAACGTGTTTTCAATTTTGAAAATTTTCGTTCATCCCACCTAAAGCAGTTTTTTGAAATTGCAATATGAAATTGCTTAAAAGAAATATTGGATGGTTTTAATTTGTTAAAGAAGAAAAAAATAGCTCTACTTTAAAGTTTGGATTCGTTCCATTACTTTATGCACATAACAATCATAGATTAGTTAATTAATTTAAAAAATCAAAATAAATAGGTCCAATAATATTTATTAAATAAAATATATTGTATAAAGAGAAGTGTTTAATAATATATAATTTTTCATTGTTTTTATTTATTTTAATTCTGTAATGAGATGAGATGTAAAAAATATAAACAATTATATTTGGCCTTCTTTTTTTATAGAACCCTGTTCATTCTTCCTTGAAAAACTTCTATTTAATTAAATTTTAATTAATTCATTAAGTCTAAAAAAGGTTTAAAGTATGAGATCCTCCGTGCATCGCACGGGATACACACTAGTTTTAGCTGACAACGAATGGATAGTTGATCTTATTAGTCATTTGAAAATTTATTATATAACTTTTTTAATTAATAAGTAATAACAGATAACTAGTTAAGAATTAAAAATAATTATTTTTCAATCATTTATCCAAAATAATTCACATGTTATAATTAATTTTCGAAATTAGGTTCTATGGACTAAACCTGTAAGTTCGAGCAATTTTTCGAGTCGAACTCGAGCTTTTGTTCGAGTCGAACTCAAGCAATTTTCAAGCGCTGAGAATTCGATCTGTCTCGAGCCGAGCTCGAGCAATCTTTTTCCTCTCTCGAGTCGACGAGCCTCGTAAATCATGGCTCGACAAGCTCGAGCTCGAGCTCGAGCAGCACAAAAAAAAAAAAAAATCGATCTTGCTTGATAAGGTCAATGTTCGACTCGGCTCAGCTCGTTTGCAACCCTACTATGGACCAAATCTATATATATAAACAGATTTACCATTTTTTAAAAATAGCAACTAAATTTTGGTCAAACCTGTTTCTTCATTAATTGTTTTCCATTAATAGTAAGTTCTTTTTTTTTTCACGTTTACCTATTAAATGCAGTCCCAAAAATGCGGGTCAACTAAAATTTTTTCACGTTTAGCTAATCTATTAATATATAATAAGGATTAACATAATTCATTTTTAGAAATAATTTCCCGCCAATTTCATTAATTATTGCATAAATATAGTAAATTAACAAAATCTCTATCTATTAACATACCTTTTTTATCTAATTTTTTTTAGGATTACAATAACAAATATAGAATCAAAATTAAAATAAATCTAAGAAATACACTTACCATACTTAATTCATTTAATTTAAGAAATACACTTACCATACGTATTTTTAAAAACTTTTAAAATACAATATAAAACATTTAATTAATAATTTTTAATTAAATTTTCTTTTTAAGAATCAATCATATTTCTAATAATTGTTAGAAATAATTTATATATATATATATATATATATATTAGTATTTATGTGAAAGTAACATATATATTACTTATATGTTAACATATATGTTAATCCTATATGATAAGGATTAACATAAATCGAATTTAAAATAATTTCCCGCTATTTTCATTAATTATCTCCTAATCAGATTTTTTTTTTATTAATAACATCAAATACTTTTATATTGATAAACAATAAGGAATCAAAATCCGAATAAATCTTCTATTTTTCCAAACAATTTGGAAATTCGAATGTAAATTCGAATAAATCATGATTTTAGAAATCGTGATTTCCAAATAATTTGAAAATTTGAATAAATATCAAAGGAAAATCATGATTTGTATATATCATGATTTTAGAAATCTGTTCAAAATTTTCTTTGCATGAATCTAAATCATAATTCATTCAGCTTATTATTATATTATTAAATTTTCTGCATGGTAAGATTTGTATGCATGTCAGATTTCTAAAATCATGATTTGTATATATATCATCTTTTCACAAATTAGACTTTTTTCTTCATTATCGATATGAAAAGGAAAACGAATTTTATATACCTTATCAGTTTTGATAAAACAATGTTATAATTATTATCATTATTTATTTTAAAATATAGTGTTTGCCATTTATTTAATTTCAAAAGATGGAAAAATTTTCATAGTTTAGGTCTCTTTTTATTGATGCATTTACACAAATTAATTTAAAAACTCTAATAACGATTGACAACAAAATTTGTTATATATTGATTCAAACCAACTAATTAATAAAAGAGTCCATCAATCACGAAATTAAAAATAACACATGATCACTACATTTCAAAGATTAAGTTATTTAGATAAATATTCATTTATATTGTCATGGCGATAAACAAGAGTTAGTGTCAATCTTAGAAATTTGATGTTTTCAACTGCTATGTTTCCAATGGTGTTTTTACCGTAGGAATTTCCGTTTGAATATGCAAATTCTGTTGGAATTTTTATTTCTACCCCGTTGAAAAATCCACCGTTGGAATCGTCAAAATCCAACGGAAATTTCAATGGAAAATTCATTCCAACTGAATATTTGGATTAGCAATAGATTGGTGACAAATGGAGTTTCGTCAAGGTCAACATTTATTATACGTTGACATGTTAAAGAAATTCATTTTTAGTCACGGACAATTATGTTGTTTGTTTCGCGTACAAATAATAGAAAAGTGTTGAATATATTAGTTTGTGGGGACGACGAGTTGCTCAGTTATTAAACAAATAATGTGGTGTACAAGAAAGTTTAAATAATATATTTTTTTTTTCATGAGAAACATTTTATGGTTTGATAATTTTCCTACGAATTATCACGCTTTTATTTATTAATGCATTTTAATTTTTAATATTTTCCAAAGTAAATACAGTCCGTGCATCGCACGGGTTACATACTAGTAATTGTTTCAACTGTTAACCAATTTTCCTATATTGATTTATATATGAATTTAGAAATAATAAATTAAAGTTCCTTTATTTTAACTCCAAAATTTTCAACTCAATCCAAAATGTTAATCATCTAATAACAACAAATATAAATGTGAATAACAATCCGATGACTTCATAGCAAGAACGAGCCCTTTAAAAGTGATATAATGTGAATAAGAATAAAATCATAACATGTACTATTATTTATATTATTTATGTGTATCACTTTTAACATCATTTATGATTTTATCCATTGACAAAATATCAAATGTAGACAAATGTTTAAAGGCTACATATGTCTTTTGACGGACCTACAATAGGCTCCAACCACACCAAAATGAATGTGAGAAAAAAAAAAAATAAAAAAAAATGAGAGAAATCCATAAGTCAACGAATATGCTTCCATTAAAATCGATGCAGGAATAATCAATTGATGGGACAATTGCGAACAAATTAATCATCTGCTTGAATTGATTCTGGGTTTTAATTAGGGTTTTGATTTCGATGGGGCGTAAGGGGAGTGAATCGGAGCCCACGAGGTGGGGTTCCCTAATTCTTCTGTTGATGGGTTTGGTCTCTTTCACGGCGGTTTACATCTTCATCTCCTCCGTATTAAGACCACCACCGCTCAATTCAGGGATTGGGCCTTTGGGAAATGGGATTTCGACTGGCGATGGTGATTGCTGTAAAGGGATTGAGAATTTGGAGCTGTGGGGTGATGCTGTCAAATGGGGCTCCGAATTCAAGTTGAATTCGTCTCAACAGTGCTGTCAAGCTTGTAAGGAGATGTGCACTGGGAACCAGGGCCCGTGCCTCTGTGATTCTTGGGTTTTTTGCGGGAATAAGGAAGTTTGTGGGGAGAGATTTGGTGAGGTTAGTGAGTTTGGTAATTCTTGATTGAATTTCTGACTGTGGCCTGTGGGTGTGTTGCTGATAGATGTGAAATAGTGGGCAGATTATATACTAATCTGTCGTGATGGTCGCCGCTGTATATGGCTACATTGTTGTAGAGCTAAGGGTAATTTAGATTTTTGATGTTCTTCGGTTTAGTTGCTTGTATCTGACACAAGTTATGGCATCCAATGTTCTTTAAATGACTTCTTTGTTTGTCCTCTGTAATTTGATGGAAAATGAGTTTTTCTGCAGTATCGTCTGCATATACACTTGATTGCTGGTGGTGTTTGCCATGTAACTTGATCTTATCTTTTGTGTGTATATGGAAATATAATTAACTCCACTGTCTACAATGTGTGTTTGTTAGTGCTGGTTGAAGAAACAGAAGGATGTGCTGGCTCCCGAGAAGCAGACAGTAGGGAAGACAGTGATGTGGACATCTGGCATCGTTTTTGGTCGAGGAGAGGTATATTGGTCTTATTTCAGTTTCTTATGACACCAAACAGCATTTTGTATTACCTTGCATTTTAGTTCGTCGTGTTATATGGAGCATGCATTGCAGTTCAATTTATTGATAGTTGCTACCGTTATAATTGTCTTCGATACTGTTATATCTTTGGTTTTTTTAGGAGTAAGTTTTTTGTGGAGTTTGGTTTTGTATTATTCTTTCTAATAACTTGCAGTAATAATAAACTTATTCCATTTCTTCTCCTTCAAGGGCATTGTTGGGTTAGTGACGGAGTATGGCACTCTTCACATCAAGGTATGGCTTTGTCTCGTTTTTACGTGTTACAAATACAATTATTCTCACGAGACCAGATTTATCTTGATATGAATTTGTCTGCGTGGAAATGTTTCAATTCTAGTGCATGTGTATCTTCATTTCTTGGCTGATTTATTTTGGTTTCTGATTATTTATTTCTTTTTTTTTTGGGGGCAAATTTTCAGTTATTTCCTGATTGTGCACCGCGCTCAGTTGCATATATCCTGGAGTTGTTGTCTTTGCGCCACTGTGCAGGTTGCCATTTTTATCGGGCAGAAGGGCGAGGCCAATTCTGGGACGTTAAAGGAAATCACATAAAAGATGTAAGTCTAAGTATCTCTAGTATATTTCTACTTTTTCCATTTATTTAAGCTCCATATCATATAAAAGAGAATTCACTGTCACTTCATTTTAACCAAGTGTGGTTAAACTGTACTTTGCTTTCATGATTACCTTGAATTTTGTAAGCATCATATTGGCATGTGCACATGCCTAGCAGAACTGAGAAATAATTGCTAAAGGCTAAATTGCATTTTTAGTCATACTGGTTTAACGTAACGTCATAGCAATTTTAGTCCCAAGATTTTAAAATTTCGCCTTTTGGTTCTGTATATTAATATTTTGCGGCAATTTCAGTCATTTGAGGACTGAAATTGCAACAAATTCCCAATTTACATCTTTGGGATGGATTTTTTTATTACCAATTTAAGTCCTGTAATTTAAAATTTTATTGCAATTTTAGTCCTGTAATTTAAAATTCCGTTGCAATTCATATGGCTGAAATTGCAGCAAAATATTAAATCACATGATCAAAAGGCGAAAAGTTGGAACATTGGACTAAAATTGCTATAATGTTATACTAATAGAACTGAAAATGTATTTTTGCCGATTACTAACACAATGTGATATTTTCAATAATTTCTCTTACAAGTATTCGGTTCCCATTGAGAATTGTTAGATTGCTCCCTGTTTTTCTTCTTTTCATTTTCAGACTTCATTTGGGCCTCCGTTTGCACTTATTCAAGGAACGCTAGAAGCACAGGGACAGGCTTTTGAGAGTATAAAATCTGAGCACTGCCCGACCATAAGAAGGGGTTCGGTGGCGTGGGTTGGGTCAGGCCCGGAATTCTTCATAAGCCTTGCAAACCATGAGGAGTGGAAGAATTCGTACACTGTGTTCGGTTCTGTGCTTCCCGAGGATATGGTGATTGCCGAAAAAATCGCTCGACTTCCCACAAAGCCGGATAATTGGAATAACATTAATGTCTCGGTTCTTGAGAAAACTGTACCGTTGAAGGTTCAAAGAATCAACCTCTGATGGTAATTAACTGTAAGGTACTTCAAGTATCTACCTTCGTCTTTCTTTTTTTTTTTTTTTTTTTTGCTTAGTATTTATAGGTTTTCTTGGAATCTGAATGAGTTGTCATTGTAAACACAAAAGTAAAAGCGTCGAAAATGTGACTCTAAAGCTATAGAATAAAAAAGGTGAGGTTCGTTTGGGGAATTAGGAATAGTAATTGGTGATGTTATTATTACTCTTACTCTTTAATGAACAAGAATGAAACACAAGAATGATGTTATTGTAAACATGAGAATGAACAATCCATAAATGAAATCTTACTCTTTAATGTTAATGTTATTATTGTCACGTCTCATCAATATTTATCCTTATATTTCCATTTATATGCATTAATAAGATACATATTTTTATTCTCCTTAAAAAGATTCATTATAATTCTCTACTTTCTTACTATGTCAATTTATACTTTTCAAATGTTTCATTATTCTCTCAAATATTTTCTTCACCATTCTCTCCAAATGAAATGTACTGTGATGGGGAGATGTTAAAAAATGCACAATTGTGAAAATAACATGCAAACAATCTAGTTGTATTTGGATATGAACTATGCTACACAAATATTATGGATAACTTAGAGTTTGACATAATATACACATTACAAGATTCAGGTTATGTTTGGTAACCAAATAAGTCAGCTTAAAGCTTATTTGGTTAGCTTATAAACTTCTTGTGGAATAAGATTCGTTTGTTATGGCGAGCTTTTTTTACAAAGCTCGAGTTTATCTCATATGTTTTTTTTGGGTATCTTTTCAAATAAGCTCGTTGAAATTTTGTAAGCGTACCTCTTCTGATTGTCGAGCAGACATCCGTACCAAATACATATAGACGCCTTCGAAGCCTTACTCAAATTGACACCTTCATGAAGTGTCTTGTGAATATATCGAATACCAAATGTCGACCCGAAACCCCGACCACCAGTTGAGCTTGCGTAGCGGCATTCAAGTCACCCTTGTTGATATCTTCTAAAGTTTGAAACAAGTGTTCCACCTCCTCATTAGTATATTCATCAAAGACACCCGGGACGTCGGTAAACAATGGTACCGACCACAATTGATCACCATTGTAGATATCACATATTTTCTTTGTGGTCATACATCAAAAGAACTTGATATTTTTTGTATATTAAAAAGTACTTAACTAGTTGTAAAAAAAAGGTTAAGACATGGCCAATCCAAACCGTGGCCATGTCTATATAATAAAACAGGTTTCAAGAAGACTATGCCCAAGACCATCATCACTAACAGATATAAAAGCACAAAAGGCCATCGTGAACAAAGAAATAACCAACGAGAAGCAAATAACACCATCATTTGTTACATGTTCAAAGTCAAATTCAAGATTTTCAGAACACTTGAAAAATATAAGCATTGGTACAAATAAAAAGAGCTAGTTAAGATGCTTTTTGAGTATTGCCTTCATCCGCAGCAGCTTCAAAGGTCTCACCAGCAACAAGCTCAGGCACCTCATCATCATCATCATCTGCTTGTGGCCCACTTACACCAGAAGCGGCACCACCTGCAGCCGGACCCTGCTTCTGGAATTGTTCCGCTAGTTTCTTCAAATTTTCTAAGTTATCCGGACCTGTGAGATTTTAATCACATAAGATTTCAGTAGAATTGGAATAGAACAATTATAAAAAATGAGAGAAAATTAGACGTACCCAATTGATGAATGATGGAAGGAAGAATATCTGTCAGCTCTGCAAAACAAACAAAACAACGCATTAATATATTAAGTTAACATGGAAATACAATGAAATGCCAAAAATCAAATACATTTGAAACGCCGATATCAAACCAAAATGGTTCAATGCAATTGAAATAACAAAAAACACAACTGTTATTCGATGATAAAGTAAAATGAACTTGACCTTATACTGAATTCAATAGTAAAAAGTAAAATAATTGAGCTTGTATGCAAATATATTCGCTCAAAATGATTTTTTTTGTTAATCAGAGTTAATTTTGAAAAAAGTTGGTATGATTAATTAATTGTTGGTGGAATTTTGAGATCAAATTAAAATAATATATAAAATAAACTAACTTTTATTTGATCTAAAAGTAGGAGAGAGAGTATGTGAATTGTGATGGTTATTTACAATTATTTGTGAATGAATAATGAATTGAAATTGATGTTATGCATAAGAATGATTGTTTGATATTATTTAATTATATTAATAATATTGAAGATATAAAGTTGGGTTAAAATTGAGTAAGATTTTGAGTATGAACTGAGTATGAATTTTGGATAAATTTATAAGCAAACACACCCTTAGAAGTTGTGCAAGAAAAAAAAATATCAGATTCCAATTAGAACTGATATATCCATCGACAATGTTAGCAATTTGGAGGCCACTGGGAGTTGATCGATCAATACTTACTCTTGTTCTGAGGAGTACCACTAACAACCCAGGTGTTGGCAGCAATAGACGCTTGAACTGGAAATAAAAACCCAAAAAAAAAAAACACTCAAATTAAGTACAAACAAACAATCGAAAGGAAGTTGCAATTCAAGTATCAAAAATGGTACCTTTAGGGTTAACAAACTGGATAACTGCATCATCCTTGAAAATATTAACTTCCTCAATTGCAGGTATGGCATTCACCCCTATTCTCTTCAAGGTGCTCTGGAGCCTTTTATCATCAGTCGTGGTAGTCTTGTGCACAGCCTTCTTCTTTCTGCAACCCAATGAACAAATCATTTGAGAAGCAAAAGATGTAGTAATAGTCTATAGTACAGTTTTCAACATAACATATTCCACTTATTAAGAGTACTTCTCTTCTGCAATACATACTTTCATTTGAAAACCTAGCATACGTTATTTACCAATATTACAAGGACAGAAAAAATAATCAGCCATCAAATAAAGACCTTCTCATGGTACCCTTTCCACCAGTGCGGACCGAGCCGGCCATCTTCTGTAGTTTTTCCACATTCATCTGCAATCGAACAAAAACAATCAGGACTGTAACTCTACAATAAAACTGCACTGACCCTTGAATGTTTAGCAGTAGAAAAATAGAAAGGGTGATTTCACTCTTTCTCACAGATGAAAAGACTAAGATGGACAGTAAATTGTTCAACATAACTTCCCAATATAACCTAGAAAGATAAACTATCTAACAAATTTGAAGTACGAATCAACCAAACAACAAAAGCTCTAGCATTATATGAATTGGGTCACTAAACAAAATGTAACCTTTTGTTTAGTGACTGATGGAGACAGCTCGCAATAGCTTTCTTGGAGAAATATGACCGAATCCCGGCTCTAACTTAAGATTGATTATGTAAGTAAGTAATTAAGTTAGAGCCGGGATTCGGTCATACTCCTCCAAGAAAGCTATTGCGAGCTCGTCTCCATCAGTGACCCAATCAATTTTACAGGGACGACTTAAATAAATAACTGTTGTTCTATGCACAGCCATCAAACAACCTTAAAAAAAAAAAATGCACAGAATGAATAAATGAGGGGGATAAGCAGGTGGTTTAAGCAAAAGAAATAAAGTAGCATCCAACAAGGAAGAGTACACAAACTCCCTTAAAAGATTCAAAATTCAGCTACAGTTATGCCGATTAACTGTAAGTCAACTAAGACGAACTACCAAACAATCAGAAGCTGGAAAACACAATTCACGGCGTAATCGAGGTTTTCAGACAAGAAAACAAGATTAAGAAAAATCTCAAAACAAAGAAATACCCACAAAGCAGGATCCAATGAGGATGCTCCATAATTCAAAGCAAGAGATGCTCAGAAATGAACACACACACACACACACACACACACACACATACGGCCGAAACATTGACTAAAATTAGATCGAACAATTAAGGAAAACAAAATTGGCATCAGCTAGTAGAAGAGTAGGGCAAGAATGGAATCTAGAAAGCAGAAATTACCTCTGCCAACTGCGAGAAAGAGGCGAGCGAGAGTAAGAAGGTAGAGTGAAGAGCGAAGGGAAATGAGCAGTAGATAATGTGGGAAACAAAAACCCTAGCGTGCAGCGCTCATTGTATATAGCGAAACAAAGACGGAGATGGTTTGGGGTTTTCTTGGG
>CACSLK010034050.1:4471803-4482439 GCA_902706635.1 Striga hermonthica | reverse complement strand
ATATTAAATTTATATATATTAAACTAATTTATATTTATATATATTAAACTATATATATTAAGTTTGCTCGGTTCTCGAATTAACCGAACCGAACCGAACCGAGCAAACCTAACACAAAATTGTATTAGGTTTGCTCGGTTCGGTTCGGTTCGGTTAATTCGCGAATAGTAGGATTTTTTTCGGTTAACCGAGATTTTCGGTTAGCAAGTTCGAATATTTGCTTTTCGGTTCGGTTAGCAAATACCTGAAAAAACTCGGTTACTCGAACCGTGCCCAGCCCTAATCGCAGCGCCCCTTTGCCGGATTTCAGATTTGAGACAAATATGCAATACTTAATAAAAGTTTGTATTTTTTTGCAAAATTTAAAAGATTGAGTTTTATATGTAATTAAGTAAAAAGTTCGAGGTTTTTTTTGCAATTAACCCTAAATATAATTAATAAAGTGTGAAATATTTAAACGATAAATTCTTTAGGTAGAGGATCACCTTTGGACTTTGGTCACTGGGCCGCTTTGCAGTTGAGGGCTTCTCTGGTCATCTTGAACCCCTTCCTACAGATCTGGGTTGAAAATCGCCTCTTCGCCAATTCTGTATAGGTGAGTCGAGTTTGACCACAATTTTTCAGTCTGATTTGGGTTTATGCATTACGGGGTTTGGTCGGGTTCTGGGATGAGCGGCTTTGTATTTTGCTTGCAGGGTTTAAGGGACATTTTATTCTATTTGGTTAAGTATCTGTCCTTCTTCTTTTTCTTTTCTGTTTTCTTTTTGTATGATCCAATTGCTTTTGGCTTTTAGTATCTTATATGAAATTTGTGTCTCATTTTTAAAGTTTTTGTTTTAACTTATGTCTCTTGTATGGAGTTTGTACCCTCACTTAGTCTAGACTTTGTTCTAGTTCCAGTAATGTCTGTAGTAATGTCTGTTAACACCTCAGTTGTATTCTTTTGAGCTTTTCGTATTCAGTATAAATATCGTTTGAGAAAAAAACAAAGTCTTATTCGGGCATATCATTATATACCTATTTTGGTAAAGATTCTAAAATATGACTAGCTTGTTGAAGCCATACAAATAAATGTTCTTGCGTGATTGAAAAAATATTGTAGTGCGAGGAGTTGAGTTGTGTAGTGAATATCTACATCTCTATTTTGAGTTGTGCAGTGATCAACTACATCTCTATTTTAAGCTGATTTCAACGTATAACTACACGTCTAAAAGCCCCAAAGCTTTAAATCCAGAAAAAGAATGAAAACCCAAACGACTGCCATAAGCTAAAACAATAAGAACATAGCAGACTTCGAAACCAGTATGAAAAAACTAAAGGAACTCAAAACATAAGAAAATAGAACAAACAAATAACTATCTTGATCAGCCTCAAGGTTTTCGCCCATATGATTTATATTAAAAGCATTTATTGTATACTTCATGCTAAGAAAAAAACTAATCTGCAAACAAACTAATAGCCTGTAATGCTACTCAATAATAAGTAAATTGTTCTGCACGAACCCCTCGCCAATGGTGGGGATTTCAGGTGACAGTTGCCATTCCCCATCTACCAAAAATTTTATTTCGTACCTTCAAGACATTTGTAGATCTTTATATAAGCAAGTGCCAAAAGAAAAATATTATGCACAAAAGAAAAAATCGCATTGTTGTTCTAATAGTACCTTCCGGGTCTAAGCACCAATGTAGTCGAAAATGTCGTGTATGAATCTACATATTCAGGTGATAGGTGTTCTCCTTGGCTCCAGCCATCAAATGAGCCCATTACATGCACACTCTATAATTCAATCGTAAAAATAAAGTTAATTTTCCAATTTTCCATGATTTATTATTACTTCCCCACATACTCTGAACCCCAACGGAAATAATGAAATATTTAGGTATAGAAAATTCGTTTCAACATTTAGTGTTTTACTGCATGCTGAAAAATGGTCCGATGAATGCAAATTTTAATGTAAACGATGATGCATTTGGTTAGCAGGTCAAATGTGTAATCATTGACCTCAGCCAGCAAGTCATGCAACCTTGGTCAATTGTACTTAATCTTCGAACCTTTGTAGTTGAAATAATATACTAGAATATCTTCATGTATGCTTAAAGACAAAAATAAATCAAGTAAAAGATTATATTTATAGTCTAACATAACAATCATGCAGCTTTCTACCACTTGATGCAGAATTTTGGATATAACATCATACGAACAATATATAAAATAAGGGAACATATATTTTTCATGATGCTAGTCATGGATTAGAACAAATGGCAATTTGCAAATATAGCAAATTGAAAGAGAACCAAACCTAATTATAAGGAAGGTACTTTTCTTGTGTTAAACTTACCTCTGCCATACCATGCCAAAATAAGGGAACCTCTCGGGATTGTGCCGCATCCACATCCTTGATATGCGCCTCCAACTTTTCTTGGACAGCTTTCAGTATTATATAAAGTATCAAATTTGAAGGAAATCAAAAGGACAAAGGAAATGAAAATAAGGCAAAGATGAGTCTAACAAAAGTGACATCACCATCATCATTATCTGGCCCCTCAAAAGGAAATGCGGGCTGGGTTGGGCAGGCATAAGGTTCAAGAATGGGGTCTTTCCTTATGATTCGAATAAGAAATGAGTGTTTAATCTAGCATCATGCAATTTGAGCTGTTTGTTATGTAAAGAACACAGGGTATTCAAAAAATGTTCTGTTACATTTACAATGCTGCAGTAGTTTGCTTCACCTCGTCATGGTGCGAGTGATTACGGTCTTTCTCAATGTGTTCGAGAATAAAAATGTAGAGACTTCCAGGTGTGTTTGAAAGACGAAAAATAAAAAATTCTGACTTTTTTAACAACCATAAAGTAGAAAAGTAGTCTACTTACTATATACCACAAAGAAAGAAAAAAGAAATGAAGTTAAACTTACCTTCCAGCCGTGAAAGGAGGTGAGATTGAATGTATTTTCCATTAATCTTTTTTGAATCTTTTGGAATATTGTAACTAGCTATTTCTTGTGCCAAGTTAACCAAAGCCTGCAGGTGACATGAGTTTTTCACTTTACTTCGCTCAATCGAGAAGAAAAGGAAACAGAAAAACTGAAAAATGATTATGGCCATCTAACTATCCCGCTTCTCATTAATCACATATTTAACATGCAGGTTTAAGTACAGAACGACACCGTTTTAACATAAGGAAACGGTGTCGTATTGCGTAAAAATAAGCAACCCTACTACTAATAAAATCGCTAAGAATAAAACATGAAAAGGAAAAAACAACTTTGGCTCGTGCATGAAATAAGAAGTAGTCTGCCAAATTTGTAGATTCCAACAACATTTGAAAAAAAAAACACATGATCCTAAACCACATAGTACAGAGTTCCAGTTACTTATATATACCCGAATCTCAAGCTCTGTGGAAGCAAGTTCGCTCTTGAAATTAACCAGAGCATCTTCCTTCACTCGTAACTGCATTGACAAGCGCCGTTGAGAGTTCTACTAATCACACGATTTGTATCAAATACCTTAACTCACTACTCAATCCCATGCAAATAATAAGGTATATATATATATTTAAATCACATTCCAAATTTCAGTGCATCATCATTTGACCTTTTCTGAGGGTGACGATAGTCACTAATTCACACAATGAAGAAAGAGACATTTGTCTTTCATCTCAAACCTGGCGTTTGAGAAACCTATTCTGTTGATTTGCTTCACTCAGTTTCCTTACGAGCTTCGATCTCTCAGAATCGGCAAGTAACGCCTTCAACTGCAAACAAATGACAACATTAAAATTGTTAACTATGATTACACATTTTTTACATGCTAAGTTGATCACGTAATAGTATCTGTAAACAAGCCGAGCTCGAGCTTAGGGTGCTCAAGCTCGAGCTTGCTCGGCTCGTCAAATAAACGAGCCTGAAATCGAGCTCGAGCTTGGATAGTTAAGGAGCTCGAGCCTTAACGAGCCGATTTCGAGCTACAACGAGCCGAACTATAAAAAGTTATATAAAAATTCTATTTTCAAGCCTTAACGAGACGAGCCGAAGCAGGCTCGTTTACACTAAGTACCTCTTCACTGTTGGGTGGTCGTTCGAGGGGTGAAGTTTCATCGTCGTCCTCAGAGGATTCATTTGACTGTAATGCTGAAAATTCTTCCTCCAAGCTATGGGGTGTGCAAAATATCTTCCGATTCACTTTGTGACCAGGAATTGAAACCCCATTAGGTTTATTGAACTCTTTTGCACCCGATCTGAGTTGAGCCTTTTCGATTCTCTTCGAATTCAACCTACCAATCAACCGCACATGAATAAACTATCAATCACTGAAAATTAACCTTTCTAGTAGTAAACATTTCAAAGGATTAACGAAAACAAACATGAATAAAGTCACCTGGGCAAACATGGCTGCAACGCAGTGCTCATACTCGCGCACGACGCATACATACACTGGAAAGGATGGAGTAAAATCAGTCCAACTTATAGCGACCACACAAAAAAAGTCGAGATATCGACCAACCGATTAGTTTGGGCATAACTCCGAACCAAAAAAGATCGAGATATTTTATTTTACTCGAAATGAATCAATGGAGGAGTGGGATAAAACTAAGCCAACTAGGTGTGTTCCTCTGTGCAGCTGTTGATCCCCTGAACTGAAAGGAAAGCGACACGTGTCGATCTTAATGGGTCATTTTAAATATTAGTATGTGCATACTTTTTTTTTTCATTGATGCATGAACTTTCCACTTTATTAACGATGAAAAAACCCATCGCCTATTGTGGGGAAATCCCAATAAATAAATCCCTAATCTAATTCTTTAACTTGCTAGGCAAAGTTTTATTTTTTTTAAATAATAAAAAAAGCATTAATAAATATTCTCCTAATAATTAAAGAAAACAAAAAAAAAAAGATATAAAAATAAATAATAATGATATATCTTCTAGACCTGCAGACGATCGTATTTTGCCAGATATGTTAAGGCAATCTCGTCGCCATCACATAATATCCACAATGTTAACTAAATGGACTATATTCGCATAAATAAATAAACTACGAATATACATTTAACTAAAAACACACATATTATTCAAAGTAGTTTTGGGAGTAATAAAAAAGCCGAGCTTCTACAGTATACTCCAATAAGAGATTCCTCTTTCCTTTTTTTTTACCTTTGGTCGAGTTGTTCATTCAATCTTGGCAAACTCAGCCTCATCCTCTTCCATATTCATGTATTTATTGCATCTCCTCAAGACTTCGTCATACTTTAACACCAGCTTCTTAGCTAGCTAGCTCCTACACATTTCAACTTCCAACCCTCTTGTTAGTCCTCTTGCCTTAACTTCCTCTGAAGCCGAGAGAACCTCTGCACAAGCGCGAGTATATAGACCCACATAAATCCCTAATGTCTCTTCATGCTCCTGTTTCATGGCCATAAATGTAAGATGGGTCATCTGCTACGTCCTGGCGCTTGCAAACTAGTTGAGGAAAATGATTGCAAAATCCTCAAAATCCCTCACCGACCCTAGAGCGATTTGATGGAACAAATCTTGAGCTCCTCCCTGCAAGGTCGACAAGAACGCCCTACACCTCACAACATCGTGGTAACCATGCAAAATAACCATATTCCCAAAGCTCCTCGATGTCGAGACGGCTTGGAGGACCCATCATAAGTGATATTGAACTCTATGAACCCAGTTGGTAGATCAACAACCACATTCTTGGGCAACCGGATGCACTTGATCTCTCCTAGGTTGCTCTCCGTTGACCATGTTTTGTAACTCAAGAAAAAGCTCTGCCATTCTTTCCAATGTTGGGTCGCAGCCTCGTGCTGTGCGGCTAGAAAACTCGACCTTTGTCTCCCTTTTTGTCGTCGTAGTAGGATTTACTGCGTTCGACACCTGTTGCCGCGTACATCTAGCGACAACGGTCTTAACAATCATCACTAAGCTTGTTCCTTGTCAAAGTGACTATCTGTGACCTATTGGCGTAACTCCACCGGCAGGGTGGTACCTCCGCTCGACCAAAACTTGACCTGGCTACACTGGTGGTGACGGCACGACCTCCATGCCCGATCTACCTGCAAGCTAGGCGATAGAACCTCCAGCAGCTACAAGGGCCGCAATGAGCTCTGTAGACCCAATGGATTAATCATCGAGGTCACCAGTGTCTGAACTGAGCTCGAAAAGGCTGGTGGTAGGCCTGCTCTTAAAGGACGTCTGTAGACCCAAGCCCGTCAAAGGTGGGTTCCAAATTTATCTGATAATATTCATCGCCATGGCTACGATGTTTTGATGGTTTTTTTAACGAAACTTCCCACAAACGGCAGGAAACTGGCGTGTAAACGACCTCGACAAACTTCTGCGACCTTAGATTCGCACTATACTGAATTGATAAACTTGCAAAACAATACCGAGAGTGGTCCAGACGTAGAGACTTCGACGATCAAGTCAGTATGTTTATGAAAAAGACGATGAACAGTAATTGTATAACTTGTAAGTATATATAAGTGTATAGAGTTTGGATAATCATACCTCACCCCTTTATATGAAGGTGTTACCTTGTTGTCCAAAACTGCCTGACTGGGCTGCCCAGTGCACAAATTGCATGATACTGTTAATCTACGTGGTCCTATCCATGTGTGGTTTTTTTCCTAATAATATTCTTTCTTATCTCTTATGTAGTGTGTTAACATCAGTATGTCTTATTAGATGGTCTAACTGTGTGACCAACTCGGTTCCCTATCAACCAGGTTGCTCTAATCTCTCATGTATGGACTTTGTTACTTAGGTCGCGCTATCGACTTGTCTATCTCCAAGTCGAATTTCTATCAAGCTAACTAAGAGTCTTAGCTCGACCTGTTGGTGAACTTCCTTTTCCGTGAGGTCATCATCGACCCCCAGTGTCCTTGTTGTCCGATCAACCTGCCGGTCCACCAGTTGAACCGCTCTTTGGGTCATCATCCACCTAGTATGGTATTCCATATCACAATAATTTTTTTTTTTTTTTTCTATGTCAAGAAATAAATATATGTATTAAAATCTTATTTGTATTAATATTAACCGATTAGCAGACTAATATATTGATTAATCATTGGTTGGCTCTAAAGGACTTAGATTTTAACATCTCATCAAAAAAAAAATAACACTGATTAAAACAACGGAAAGTAGATGATTCAAACATATTATATTTTGAACTGAAAATAATAAACTTTATGAATCTTAGTCATCTAATATTTCTGTCCCATGGATTCCTTCATTCAATTTGGTTTAATTTTCTTGATTTGTTAGGTAGGTTTAGGTCTAAAATTTCTTATTTCGTTGTGTATTAGTATTATAATCTTGAACTTCTACCTAATCATATTATTGAGAATAATTTGACCCAACCATATTCTTGAATCACCAACTCAGCGTTAGTCAAAAAAGGGTTGCAGTGGAAATAGTCAAACGCCTGCGCTAGTATTAAAATTTAAAAACCATCCCCTCGATGTCAAACGGGCAATAGTATCTAATTAATTTCTCGGAGATGTTACGGTTCCGTTAGCATTACAGGTCTCGACGAAATGTTTCCGTAACAGAATCATAGCATTTTCCGTAATTTCTTGCATTTATCAACTCTCTTCTTTCTAACTAACACCTAAATTAATTTCCTGCATTTTTCAACTTCCTTTTTTCAAATTAATACCTCTGTTTTTCTTCAGGGAAAAATCGATGGAGAATTTGCTGGGTTTACTGAAAATAAATGTTGTAAGAGGAGTAAACCTTGCGAAGAGGGATGCACGAAGTAGTGATCCCTACGTGATTGTTAAGATGGGCAAGCAGGTACACATTTATTTTTCCTTTCAGTTTTCAATTATCTCAATTACAACATATTGTTGCACTTTCGACCACTGAGTCTGAGTATGTTGCTGTGACCGAAGCCTTGAAAGAGGCTATTTGGCTCAAGGGTCTGTTATCTGAAATTGGTTTTCTTGTTAAGGAAGTTGTAGTATGTTCTGATAGTCAGTCGGGATTCAGTTGTGTAAAAATCCCGTTTTTCATGATCGTACTAAGCATGTAGATGTTCGGTTTCATTTTATAAAAATAAAAATAAAAAAATACATAAACCTTGATATTGACTTGAAAGTAAAATAATTTCATGATGTTCGGTTTCATTTTATAAAAATAAAAATAAAAAAATACATAAACCTTGATATTGACTTGAAAGTAAAATAATTTCATGATGACTTGCTCAGATGGAGGAGTAAAAAAAATTATTTTACAAGAGTTCATTGTAAAAAGAGTAAAAAAAAAAAAAAAAAAAAAAAAAAAAAAAAAAAAAACAAAAAAAAAGTAGCTCCCAAGAGTGCCAAAACAGCCTTGAGTCTGTCAGTTTGATAATGTGGATATGAATAAATGGGCTTATACTTGATTACCTCATTGTGCACCGTGAGTTATTTAGGCTCATTTAACATTTTGTTCCTCTACATTATATTTGTCGTCTCGCTCGGAGTCGGAACTAAAATCGTAGTTTTCTCTTTTGTTGTTTCATCTTTGTCTTGTCAATGGGCGTATATATATCTCTTTCTGTGTTTTTTTTTTTCTATGTCAATGCAACTTTGGAGGTCGAAACCGTGACAATGTTTTTCTTTTCTTTCCTTTTTTTTTTCGA
Source organism: Striga hermonthica (assembly GCA_902706635.1). NCBI lineage: Eukaryota > Viridiplantae > Streptophyta > Magnoliopsida > Lamiales > Orobanchaceae > Striga > Striga hermonthica. The sequence continues at coordinate 4,473,806 of CACSLK010034050.1, read as the reverse complement.
AAAATTGGACTAGAAATTAAAGACTCGTGTGGTGAAGAACAATGTTAATCCTGAGTGGAATGAAGAACTCACACTATCAATTTCCGATCCACATCTACCGATCAAGTTGGTAAGACTTTGTGTCTTTCTGCGTTATACAAAGACTCTAGGCCGAAATTCCAACATTGCTCGCAAAAGTAGTGTCTTTGAATAAGTAGGTATATATGATGTTGTGCCATAATGGTCCTCCAAAATGCAATACGAATGGGCCGTTGAACTTGTATATGATTCGAGTCTTACTTTGAGGACGACCCTTTTCGATACAGTGTTTTTTGCTGGCATATTTTGCTAAAGACTTGCATCGTTACAATACTATTTCACAAATTGATGTATTTGAAGACTACTTTCTTGTACTTTTTGCAGCAAGTTTATGATAAGGATATGTTGAGCCTAGACGACAAAATGGGGGATGCAGAGTTCGAACTTAATCCATTTCTAGAAGTCGTTAAGATGCACCTGGAGAAGGAGAACCTTCCTAATGGGACCATAATTACAAAGATTAAGCCAAACAGGGAAAACTGTTTATCCGAAGAAAGCTCGATTGTTTGGGAAAATCGTGAAGTTATCCAAAATATGTTTCTGAGGCTTAGAAATGTCGAGTGTGGTGAGATTGAACTCAAGTTAAAGTGGGTCAGAATTCCGGGCTCCAGGAGCTTGTAGACTCGTGTGAGTTCTTGTAGCAAACTATAACTCTACAAGATGTTTCGTTTGATATTTTATATGTATCGACTGTTTATACACGAAAATATCGAGTCTCCCTCTCTTCGTCTCTCTTGCATATGACATTTGGAAAATTTAGAACAATCAGTATTGTACTATATAAATATAAATATATGTTGATTATGATTATATAATGCATACACAAACAAACTGCCATTATTATTTATTACATACACATCACCAACAATCCTCATGCATGGCTTCTCTTATCTTATATTGCATATAAATATAAATATAAATATATGTTGAACTTGAATTCTCTTCACTCATCAAGAGAACTGAAGGTAGATATCAAGTGCTCTGATGATGAGGTCGATTACACCCTTGATTACAGCAGTAACATCCTCGGACACGTCCTCAGAATCCGCAAACTGTAGACTCCAAGTGATGTTGCCATTGTTGACGGTCACCTTGATCATTATGGCCGTGTTCTTCTCATTCTTATTTTCTTTCACCGCTCCAAAGGTTATCGACCTCGTCGAATCATCTATTTTCTCCGCCTTCAACTTTATAGTTATTTTCTCACCTGTATATACATATCATGGATTCAAATTGTTGGTGAATAATATAAACAATTTTTTTGAATTTTCCCATAATTTTTCTTCTAAGTGAGCATTGACAATGATGTGCTTCTAGCTTTTAAGTTGGTTGATGCATATGGAATGGTTGTACCGACTATGTTTGGTTGAAAAATAAGTTAGCTTATATCTTATTTGGTTAGCTCATAAGTTCCCTGTATTCAAATAAGTTCGTTTGGCAGGACGAGTTTTTTTAATAAGCTCGAACTTATTTAATAAGCTTCTTTGAGTATGATGTTTTCTAATTAAATGACTCGAAAATTGATAGAAGTTGAAAATACATACCGAAAACGAAGAGTTCGTACTGTATGGTACCCCCAAGCTGCCCCGCCTTTCCATCGACAACCTTAGCATTGTTGAACAGCTGAGGAGCAACACTGGGCAAATCCTTAAGATCATGTTTGAAGAAATCATATGCCTTGTTTGGGGAGCTTATGATCGATGTTCGGTCCTTTATTTTGACTGCCTGAGCCATTTTTACTAATTTTGTTTTTCACCTCAAAGCTAATAATAAATACAACAAGTTTAATTTGGTGTATATTGTGTTGTGTGAGAACTGAGAGCAGTGCACTCAACTTGCTATATCTTGTGGGCTATTTATAGTCTAGGTTGTCTTGCATGGAGTGAAAGAATCAAGAGGGAGAGCTTTGCCGCTCTTGTGGTCCT
>CACSLK010034050.1:4429161-4441791 GCA_902706635.1 Striga hermonthica | reverse complement strand
TTTTTTTTTTTTTTTTCTCCAGACTCGCTTTTTCTTCTTTATTGTCCTAAGTGTTTCCTGGATGCAGATGGAGGCTTAGTGCTTGTGAGAGGAGTAGAACCTCATTTGTTAAAACCGACTCAAATTCAACTTGTTAGTGTTCATGTGTTTTATGCTCAGATGTAATACAGTAGAAGGTTAATGTGATGAGTCGAGGGCTTACGTAAAGAAATAAGTATTGTCTGTGTAGAAAGTAAAAAGAAAAAAGAAAAAAAAAAGAATTTGAGGTTCTTCAAGAACATGAAGTTTTCCTAGGGAAATAACACTCCACTCTCTTTAAAGATTAAGATTCACTTAAATTGAATACTGAAACCCTAGAACATAGCCATAACTGCTATCTTGACCCTACGGGCCTAAGGCCGATTAGTGTATTTTTAGATAGTTGTATGTAATGATGAAATAAAGAACCATCGATAGATTTAGATTGGTGTGTAACACACGTACCAGAGTGAAAGTTTTAATGACACAGCTGATAACTAATTTAAATATTCAAGATTAAGGTTATTGTAATGTTTTTATTATGAGTTAATTTGATTTTGTTACCTTGGTACAGGTCACTACCCAGTTTCTGCAGATGGAGAGTTTGCTTGATGACAGTGTCAGCCATAATGTTGAACTTCAGATTGAAAGGGGCGGGAAACCTTTGACTGTTGATTTAACGGTGAGATATGCACGTAATATTTGCGAGTTTCTCTTTTACTGCTTTATCTCTGGAAAAAAGGTCCATATAGTTACTTTGTTCAATTATATATTCACATGTTGAAACTATGCTCCACAGAAACTGGGCCATCCAAAGTGTCTTAGGTGACACTATCTGGCTTCTTTTATGGCTTCTCATGAGTCTGCAATTATTTATGTTTTCTGTTACTCTATTGACTCGTGAACTTACACATCTCGTGCTACAGCTTTGTGTGGACAATAGTGGTACGGAGGACTCATTTCTACCTTTCTTCCTTATATTCTTTCAGGTTCAGGATTTGCATTCTATCACTCCTGATTACTTCCTTGAAGTGAGTGGTGCTGTGATACACCCTCTTTCTTATCAACAGGTTGGATTTTGCCACTGTACCTTTTCAGTTTGTCAGAGATAAGTTGGCTTTTTCATGGTTCTGCTGGTGTGCAAATCCTATATAAGCCATGTATCACTAGTCATAGCAATTAGGAACCAGTACAATGCTTTTACAAAATAGCATTAACTTCAGTTATCCACATTAAAGTGTAACACATACAACACCCGTGGATTACGCGGGTGCTAGTTAGAAAATTTATACTTAATTCTAAAAAAATGAAAGAGATAAGTTTTCTTATTTAGATTTCAAATATTTTTTGCTAATATTGTATTATTATTATATTTTAAATGAGACTCTTCACTTGTACAATTTACCGGTCTTATATTATAATAATTTTTCTAATTCATATGTAAATTACTTTGTATTTTTTAATTGATATATATTTTTATTAGTTTCCGATTTGTATTACAGATATCAAATCGAAGCTCATTAAGAGATGATTAATTTGATATTATTATATATGAAAAACTTACAAGAACTACAAAAGTTATTACTTATTAACTTTTCAAATATATTTGTAATTTAAATTAGTCGTGTGTTTTATAATTTTAAAAGTCCTAATAGGTATGATAGAAGTCCAAATTTACATGGACTACTCCAAAGCACAAGAATTGACACATAGGATTATGATGCACCAAAATTCGACACGTTGGATTACAGAACACCATGACACATAAGCTTGGGAAACTCTGCATTTATATAGGGAGGAATAGTAGCCTTTACAATCACTGCTATTCCCGGCATTAGTCATGTGAATGATCTTCCGCGGACATTTAGTTACTGTGTGAATAAAATCATTTAGGGCTTGTTTGTTTATGGATTAATTTACTCACTTTTATTTCAACTCAAAATTTAACTCAACTTTAACTCAACCCCACTATCTTTAATATTATTAATATAATTAAATAATATAAACCAATCATTCTTACATATCACATCAACTTTAATTCACTATTCATCCACTCACATATTCTTAACCACCTATCATTTCCAATCATTTATCTCTTACTTTATATCAAATCAATTTTAATCATTTTATTTTAAATATTATTTTAATACATTTTTAAAATTCCACTAACAACTAACCATACTACCTTTTCACAATTAACTATGGTTAACCAAAATAACTCATTTTGAACAAATTATTTCATAAACAATCAAGCCCTTATATTTCCTGCTGAGCGGAGGACAAACAATAAATTTCTGGAGAGCTAGGTAACTGATGGGAAAAGTGGAAAAGCCTCATCAAATGAACTGATATTATAGGACAAAATTAGGATGTTTGCAGTCATGATAAGAAATATTGCCATCTCTTACTTTCAACGAGTAAGTAGAAAACTGAGCAAGCACGACCATATGGTGAGACAGTGAGGAATAATGAAAAATGACAACACTAAAAATAAAGGATTATTGGGCGTGAACCATGTGCATCTATTGTTAAGTGCTGTAGTTTTGTTTTTTGATGCAGTTGTTATGAAGTCATGTATGATTCATGGTTTAGTAACTTTTCATTAATGTTACTTTCCAGTGTGTCTTACTACATTGTGTTCGGTGTTTGTAGTTGATTGTCAAAAGGGCCCAGTTTTTTCTCTCTATCCATGAACTGTTTTATTTGCAGGCTAGGAACTTTCGTTTCCAATGCGGTCTTGTGTATGTTGCGGAACCAGGGTATGCAAATTCTTTACATTTCACGTACTTTAAGATCCACGGCTTGTCATTTTATCGAGTCCATGTTTGAATGGATACTGTGGTTCTTTATCTTGGGTGGCTTAGTAAATATTGAAGCTGAAGATGATCTGCCACATCATTGATCATTGTGTAAAATAATTTTTTAGTTTTTTTTGAATATCGGTGTTCTAATTTATGCTTGCAGCTACATGCTATTTAGAGCTGGGGTTCCGCGCCATGCAATCATTAAGAAGTTTTCTGGTGAAGACATATCTAGAATTGAAGACTTCATTTCTGAGCTATCTAAGTTATCCAGGGGTGCAAGAGTGCCCTTAGAGTATATAAGTCACACTGATCGTCATCGCAGAAAGGTAATTGTGGTGCCTTTGTAGATGTGTGTTGGATTTGGTGCTTCTCAAGTAAATTGTCCCACGAACTTTTTGAGGTCAGAATGAAATTGGTAAACTTTTGCTTGTCCAAGTGCTATTGCAGTGAGGGTAAAATACTGAATATGCCTGTTCTTTAATCATGGGAAATGGGAAAACATTTTATCCTTAAAAATAATCAGTCACTAGTTCCTGCAGAAGGCGCAGATCCTAATCCAACCACTTAAGAACATTTATGAAATGCTGTTCTTACTTCGTAATATAGGGCTTATAGTTTTCCTGAACGTGCTTATGTTGGGGTTATTGACTGGTCCATGAATTTTCCTGTTGCATATGCTGATCGTCACCATTTTCCTGAAGCAATTAAGCAAATTACGATTATTTGTCTAAAATATATGGCTGAGTGCTTAGCAATTGAAAGATTAAGAAGTTCTGTTAACCCTTTTTGAATGCAGTCTGTCCTGGTCACTGTCGATCGCCATGAATGGTATGCCCCTCCTCAGATTTACACTCGTGATGACAGCTCTGGACTATGGACAGTTAAGCCAGTTCTGCCACTGGACTCTCCACTCTTATACCCATTGCTTGATAACATCAAAGAAGACCTGGCGAGCAATGGTGTTTTATCCTGTGCTGCCGAGGTCACCCCTATGGAACAAGCACATAGTTGTGCTGAGCAAGAGCCTGTTGATGGTGTGACAAGCATGGAAACTAGCTGTGGACAAATTGAAGATGACTCGCTTTCTCTAGATGAATCTGATGCTGGAACCAAAAAGAGGCGGGTGGCAGGAAATTTGTCTGCTGATGGTAATTTATCACCCGACTGTTCCTTACATGAACCCAGGGAGGAAAGACTAGAGGATAGTAATGGGACAGAACCTGAGACTGCGTTGAGGGAAAATCAAGGCTCAGCCGCAGCATCTAATGCTTCAGTGGCCGAGCGAGTGATTGAGCCTACACTCGTGATGTTAGAGGTATGATACATCACATTCGTGTCCTTGAAAAAGGGTGCGATTGGATATAAAAAATTGTTGAAATTTTTTCCTCGTTCAGAAATAGAGATGACGGTAGAAAATTTGTTTTTGGAAAAAGTGAGATAGATTGGGATTGTGAATGGAATGGATATAAGATAAAGAATATAATGACTATAGTTGATGTGATAAAAGTAATTAAGCATTGTTTGTTCGACATATGTGAGTGAGAGAATAGTGTTTTTTGTCGGTAAGTGTATAATAGTGATTAATTTTTATCCTTTAATTGTGTTTGTGGGATTGTAGAGAAACAAGTGAGATGTTATGAATAGTATTTTTTGTGAAACGTTTTAATTTTCAACTTCTGTGAGATAAATCATGTCTGATTGGACAAAAAGGAAAAAAATCAATATCCAATCGCCGACAGTCTCTGTGTCTTTTACTCTGCTTTCTGTTGAGTAAGTTATTTGTTATGAGATAATTGGGTTGCTTGATGGAGAGAGGGAGCATAAATGCATGACTAAGAGGAATTAAAAGATGAACTGGGGTCTAAGGGTAGTTTGCTTTGTCTTGGGGGAAAGGGTTGAAGCTGGGTGTTTGCTGTTGACCAATCCTTGTTAGATCTCCTTTTTCTTCATATGTATTCTTCTTTTTCTGTTTTAGGCATTTGAAGGGCGGGTTGTATTGAGTTGCATGTCTGGTGATGCATTAGTATAAATTTGGGTCAGGTGAATGAATAATCAGAACAGAAAATTTTGTTCTGAACCAAGTGTATGTTTATAATGTTTCCATTAGCATACATATCCCTTTGTTAGTAAATCTAGGTTCGTGTCCATTTGAGTTGCCTGAGTGAGCTCTTTTTGGTTTACCAATTTGCAGGTTCATGTGCCGTCCTCTTGTATGCTTGATGGTGTGCACTCTCAGCATTTCTTTGGCACTGGTGTCATTATATATCACTCTAAAACCATGGGACTTGTTGCTGTTGATAAGAATACTGTAGCAGTGTCCGTCTCTGATGTGATGCTGTCTTTCGCTGCTTATCCAATTGAAATTCCCGGCGAGGTAATCATAATATCTCTTTGAGCTGTAAAGGCTGTTACCAAAGCAAGAGTTTTAATTACATCTTTTGCAGGTTGTTTTTCTCCATCCTGTTCACAATTTTGCACTTGTTGCTTATGATCCTTCTGCTCTTGGTGCCGGTGCCTCTGTAGTGAGAGCTGCAGAGCTTCTTCCAGGTACGTTGTTGAATGGCATGTTTTATTTGAATCAATACCATATTTCTGCATAGAATTCTGCATCTTATGTGACTGCTAGGCGAACAATATGAGCCATTGGGTATTTATCAATGCAATCTTTATAAAATCTGTGTTGTACTCATCTAAATGTACCTTCGTGTAATGATATTTGGATGTGTTCTTTTTAGTTTTTTCATGCTGGTGGAGAAGTAACTAATAAGATTGTGTTTGTTTATAATTTTTTCTAATTCATACTCAATCTATACCCAAAATCTCACTCAACTTTAACCAACTCCACTATCCTCAACATTATCAATATAATTGAATAATATCAATCAATCATTCTTACACATCATATCAACTTTAATTCACTATTCATTCACTCACATAATTTTAACTAACCATCAATTCACATCATCTCTCTCATACTTTTACATCAAATCAATTTTATTTATTTTATTTTAAATATTATTTTAATATAAACTCAAAATCCCACTACTAATTAACCATACCACAGTTTTCGAACTTGACCCTGATACCAAAAAAACTCATTTTGAGCGGATATATTTGTATTCAAGCACGCCCTAAGTTGAACATCTATTGGTCTCTGTACAAGTTGTTTATGTGATGCTTGTTTCTATTGTTTTGCTGCTTGTGTTTCCCTCTTTCCATGTGTTTACCATTGAAAAATGTGCCTCAGAACCTGCACTACGTCGTGGAGATCCTGTGTGCCTTGTGGGATTGAGTAGGAGTCTACAGGCGACTTCTAGGAAATCCTTTGTCACCAATCCTTCTGCTGCCCTAAATATTGGCTCGGCTGACTGTCCAAGATACAGAGCAACAAATATGGAAGTTATTGAGCTTGATACTGGTGTGTTGTAACTTGTAATACAAATAATTTCTGATCTCATTCCTTTTAGTTATTTCCTCCATTCTAGAATATAGGGTGTTTTATGATTATTAGTTTGTCCCCAATCAAACGATGTTTTACATTAACAGCCATTATGCTTCAACCTTGTCCTTATATCGATCCCTAAGATATCTCTTCAATTTTAACTTAAGTTTTAAGTTTAAAGAAGAAAGGCAAAAAAATCAAACAAGATTGCATGTAAAAGGAAAGAACAAGAAATGAGAAGACAGAGAACATCATTTTAAGGAAGTGATGAGTGAAGAATAATGTGAGACAAAGACTGCTTGAGGGAAAATTTGTCCATTTAATATCATTGTTAATTCTAGAACATCTTGAAATCCTAGAACATCATTTATTTTGAAGTGAAGGGAATAGGGATTGCATGAAATAAGGCATAAATCATGTGATGTATATTCAAGAATAAATAATAACAAGCATCCAAGGAAAGAAGTAAATCTACAGTGTGTGGAGTGATTTTGGGATCTGATTGATTGTTTTTTGAAGATCATTGTTATCTTGCTTCTACTAATATTACCTTTTGTATTATGTCAGTTAAATATAACTATAGGGTCTCTAGTAGAGAAGGGTAGACAATAAAAAATCATACTGTAATAGCTTTAGGTAGAGGTAGAGGTCGGCCTAAACTCACTTGGGAAGAGTCGGTTCAGAGAGATCTTAAAAATTGGAATATCTCCAAGGATTTAGCGGTGGATAGGAGTGCTTGGAGGCTAGCGATCAACGTGCCGGAACCGTGACTTTTGCTCCTTTCTCGTTTGCTCCAATCTCTTCCTTTTGTTTTGTTTTTGTTTTGATTTTTTTTTTTTTTTTCTTTAAACACTGTTTCTATTGGGTTTCATCTCTAGCCTACCCCAACTTGTTTAGGACTAAAAGGCTTTGTTGTTGTTGTTGTTGTTGTTGTTGTTGTTATACTGTAATAGCTTTAGCTATTGTGCAAGAGTAATTCTTGTTGGGCAGAAGTTCCACTGAGAAGCTTCAAGCTTCTGGTTACCATTCGTATTAAATAAAATTTCATATTTCATTTTCTTGACTTTTTAATCTTATCAGATTTTTTTTTTTTTTGGTAGTTTAACTTGTTACGCATTGCTCCTTCACGTTGATGAAATAAATCTTCTCAACTTTCTTACATGATTTTCAGATTTTGGCAGCACTTTTTCTGGTGTTCTTACGAATGACTTTGGAAGGGTTCAAGCTATTTGGGGAAGCTTCTCAACGCAGGTTTGTACTTCTTTTCTGCCTGCTTGAATTCATGTGAGCTGCCTCAGAGACTTGTATTAATTACTTCTACTCTTGTAAACTTGCAGCTCAAATATAGTTGTAGTTCGTCTGAAGACCATCAGTTTGTTCGGGGTATTCCGATTTACACAATTAGTCAGATCCTTGCAAAAATCACATCTGGAGTGGATGGTCCCGCCCTTCTTATTAATGGAATAAAAAGACCTATGCCACTTGTAAGAATACTGGAGATCGAACTGTATCCCACTTTACTTTCAAAAGCACGTAGTTTTGGCCTGAGCGACTCATGGATCCAGGTAATCTAATGTTTATGCTGTTTTTGCTTTACTGCTGTCCCATAGAAAGAAAACGAGAAATGGAAAGAAAAAAAGAAAAAGGAGGAAAAGCTGTGTGATGCTTTTTTTTTTCTTCTTCTTTTCTTTTTTTTTTCTTTACGTTTTTTCCTTTCTCGTTGGTCTGGGTAGAATCCATTTGCATTAACAGTTGTATGTTACACTACAACTTTCATTGAGATATCACGAACATTAATTTTCATTTGGAGTGATTGAGTGGGTGAAATCAGAGAATTTTAATTTGGAGGAATAATTTGAGATGACACAAACCTCCAGCGGGTACAAAATGTATTGTAAGTGCATTATTTGTAACTGAACCAAACATCGGTAGCATTATAAACATAGTTATAGAATCAAGGGAAGTTGGGGTTGTTAATATGGGCTAGACTTATTGTGTTATAGCTCAAATTGTGGCGATCGCTGTGATAATGTAATCACTTTATCCGACATCAACAAAATAGATCATCCTTGGGTTGTATATCTATGTTTATTAGCTCAGTTATGTTTGGTTACATAAACAATGCAATCATCATTACAAAGTTACTTTTGAGTTCTCGAGCTTTACGTACATGTAAAAATCATATCAATTGCTTCAAGTAGGAAAGTAGAAACAAATGAGAGGGGATATTTGTCATTTTAATAGATATCTGGATCTTTTCTTTTGTAAGAGAAAGGCTGTTGGGCAATATTTTCAGAGATCAACTTAAAAGCAAATGTTTTTCTTTGTATTTAAGATTCCTGTGGTTTTCTTATATTACTTGCACTGCACATATTTTTATTACTGGTGATATTTTCCTATTACTATAAGTATATAAGTATTTCTGAACCATAGTGTACTAGAAGTTCAGAGAGGTTCTGTCTCCTTCAGATAGAGTTTGGTTTATCGACTCTTTACTAAAAGTGGAATCATAATCAAGTTTTTGCTTCTCCATGTGCAGGCACTAGTAAAAAAGGATCCTATTCGGCGTCAAGTTCTAAGAGTTAAAGGCTGTCTAGCAGGATCCAAAGCCGAAAATTTGGTTGAACAAGGTGACATGGTGTTAGCAATCAACAAAGAACCCGTAACATGTTTTCGCGACATTGAATATGCTTGCCAAGAGGTAGACAGATGTAATGATTGCGATGTGAAGCTCACAGTGACAATTTTCCGACAGGTTCTCTTGTAGATTAAAAAAAAATGTGCATAATGGTTTTGTATATTTGTAATTCATTATGTGTGTAGTATCTTATTATAATGATGTATTTCAGGGTCGTGAAACTGATCTAGTGGTAGGAACAGACGTAAGGGATGGGAACGGGACCACGCGAGTCATAAATTGGTGTGGGTGTATAGTCCAGGATCCTCATCCGGCCGTCAGAGCTCTTGGGTTCTTGCCTGAAGAAGGGCATGGCGTATACGTGGCAAGGTAAGGCTTTCTAGCATAAGCTAATCATTTTTGTTAGCTAGTTGATTTAACAAGGACATTAATTGAGAGTGAGTCAGTAGGTTATATACTTCAAATTGGAAATTGTTTGATGTGCTTAATTATTCTATTTAGCATAAAACAGGTATCAGATTTGTCAAATTAGGACCAGAAGGCAGCAGCTCATTAAGCCAAAACTATATTCTGTGTTAATCCCTTTCTTTAACCAAATTTAAGTTGCTAGTTGCAGATTTATATTCTACGCTCTAACCGAGTGTTAGTGTAATATGAAATTTCAGATCAGGTTTAGTGTCAAAATAAGGGTGAAAATATGATTCATTATTGTAAAGCTAAAAAAGGAAGAGGGGAGTGACAGTCTTCTGGATAGAAGTAAATGAACAAACAGGACTGTCTTATTGAAAAAAAAAAAAAAATACAATTGGAAGCATGCATTTTTCACTTGTTGTGCAAATATGTGTTACAGGTGGTGTCACGGAAGTCCAGTACACAGATACGGTTTATATGCTCTACAATGGATTGTTGAAGTAAATGGAAAGCCCACCCCAGATTTGGATGCTTTTGTCTCGGTCACAAAGGTATGCTACTTCCTTTATAATGTCTGAAGGAACCGTGAAAAAGCATGCAGTTGCAAAATAGTTGATTTTACTTCAGGAATATTAATTCTGGGGAAATGTTTGATTTTTACCAATTTAGGGGTTCATTTGCAAAAGAATATCAATCAACCTCAAGATAACTGGAGTTTCTTTATAATTGCACTTGTATATATTTTGTTGCGGTTATCTGTATCGCAAAAATTTTGGCAGTTGTAATCATCATTTCTCAAAATATTCGAATCCAATAGGGAATAGAGCATGGGGAGTTTGTTCGCGTTAGGACAGTTCACTTGAACGGGAAGCCTCGCGTGCTTACACTGAAGCAGGACTTGCACTACTGGCCCACATGGGAGCTGAGGTTTGACCCGGAAGCTGCAATGTGGCGACGGAGGACAATAAAATCACTTGATTGTAAGGCTGTTTGATTAAATTGTGTTTCGGTTTCGACTGCTAAACATTTCTTGTTAATTCTTCTTAGTTCATTACTGGTTCGCTCTTACGTTATTTGTTATAGCCCGATTTTGATTAGACCAAGTTCATAAGCTTAGCATCTAGTCATTTGTGCCTGTGAACCCATACATTTACGTGTAGATTTGATAAAGTTACAGGCGTTACTGAAACAAATAAAGATGTGTCTTATAAATTTGATTATATGTCTGTTTATTTGCATCCTGAAAGGTAGTTGATATAAGGTCCCCAGTTGTATTTCTTATAAATTCAATTATATTATATGTATATCTATCTATCTATATTTATATTATATTATATTATACTATTACAAAAAGATGAATAATTTTGTAAGAAATTGCATGGACTAAAATAACCTTATATTAAATATATATTTTTAACGACAAAAATGTAAATACAATTAAGTATCCTTATAAAAGACTTTAAGAATAATTTTAATAATTTAAAATTTGTATCCGATAGTGCACGGACTAAAATGTCCTTGTGCATGGATTAAAATGTCCTTATACTTCATACATTTTTAATGCCAAAAATGTAAATTCAATCAAGTATCATAATGATAAAGGACTTTATGAATTATTTTTAACAATTAAATATCCTAATCCAATAGCATTTCGAAAATATTTATAGGCTACAACAGTGATTTTAAGAAAGAAGGCGTATGAATCCAACTGTGGTGGCCCACTCTATTCATATGTTAATGATATTTTATTTCACTAAAGAAATATTACTAAATTCAATTCCCCCGAAATAACAAATAATTTGTCTTCCGACTATTTGGTCTATTTATCTTCTAATGTTTAGGATCTAATGTCTGTTGATTAATTAAATTGTTGATAATATAATTAATCAACTTTTTGAACTGAAACTAGTACCACTGAATTCTGTATTATTATGTTGGATATTAATATACCTGAAAGGCTTGTCATAATAATCCTTCTTGAGCTTGTTTAGGGGAAGTCATCAACCCGACAGAACGTGACACAGTGACCGTAAACAATTTCATCAGCACATCATGTAATCGAAATTATTTACCAAATACCGAGTCTATCGACTCATCAGAATAAATCTTGCTCTGGTAAATCAAATAAATAATAACTGAATACATATTCTCGTTTATTGTCTTACTGATCAAGAGAACGCTACAATTACTGAGTTCTACATTATTTACTTGGTCAGTATAAGATAATCTTATTTTCTAGTAGGTTTGCTCAATACATCCAAGATGTACTAGTGTAATTCGTTAGTCAAAGATCAACAAACTCGAAAATCACACTACAGTCTTTCACGACAGTTAATTCAATTCTGTCTGGGCAGTGAACATATACTTATATTGTACAAGGAATCGATAATATTGTTGGACATATTGAACCATATTTATATGCATTGTAAAATAAAAGAACTATATATGTTCCCATAAATAAATAAAATGCAAACAAACACGACTAAAAACATGAATTTCATTCAAAATGATATTGTTAGAAATTGAAAAATCGAGCTTTTACAATATACCTAATAGCGCGGTCTCCGAGGGCCTTTCACCAGCTTTCCATTCCCGCATCTTTGTCCGCTCAACACGCTAACCAGCATACTGCCTGCGCCCCTGGGCAGTTGTCGACAGCCTGCACGCGGTTGTTCGAGGCTGTTTGGAGGTGATCGACGTCGAGCTACTGCTTGTGGGGTCGCCGAGGTCTACGGTCCCCATGGTCGTCCGAGTTCGTCCGCAGTCAACACGATGAAAAAATAAATACAATAACAAATTTGATCCTATACCCACGGTTGAGTGTATATGCTCGTCTACGAAACTATTATATCTATACGGTGTCTTACAGTGCAAATAAATTTATTACAAGCAACCACCAACCCATAAAATCCTAGACATGATCGATGCTTTAAAAGCGCGCAATAATATAAAAAAAGCATTCTAAGGGCCATAACAATGGATTCAGTTATTCCTGCAAAATCCAATTATGCAAGAATCCAAAATATTGCTGCGCTCATACTGTCATATACACGTTAATCGCACAAGCCTTAAAAACTCATTAGCAATTTGGTTGTTCGGACTGAAAGTTTTGGTGGGTGATATTCCATACACTATCATATACAAATCATGCGGATATTCTATACGAAACAATTTTATCATAAATGTGTCAATCACTTGTAATATGTTTCAACAAAAATATCAAGGCCACTAGTAAAACAAAAGTGAGAATCCAACACCAACAAATCATGACAACAAACCCGACAAAACACAAACCTATTTTTTTTTTTATTTTTTTT